>JAAGKR010012842.1:0-15430 GCA_011419295.1 Clarias macrocephalus
TTGTTAGAGGTTGAATTTCCATTATTTTCTTCCTGATACTATCAATCTTTTCATTGAAGTAGTTCATGAAGTCTTCACTTCTAAGCTGTGATGGGATCCTCCCTGCAGGCATCTTAGGGTTTGTTAGGCGAGTCACTGTACTAAATAGGAACCTGGGATTGTTTTGGTTTCTTGCTATCAGTTGGCTCAGATGCTCGGTTCTAGCCGCTTTTAGAGCCCGTCTATAGCTGCACATACTGTCTTTATACGCGATTCTAAAAACTTCTAATTTGGTTTTTCTCCATTTTCGCTCGAGGTTACGGGTTGCTCTCTTTAGGGCGCGAGTGTGACTATTATACCATGGTGCAAGTGTTTTATCTCTGATGTTTTTTATTCTAATGGGAGCAACAGTGTCTAATGTACTGGTAAAAATGGTGCCCATGCTGCTGGTCACTTCATCTAAATCGTCTGCATTTAGGGGACTGATAAGAAGTTGGGACAGATCCGGCAGTTTACTTGTGAATCTGTCTTTAGTAGTCGGATTAATATTTCTACTGAATTGATAACGTGGGGAGGCGCAGCTACGCTGTTCTACAGGTAGAGTTTATACTAAGAGATGATGATCTGTGATATCATCACTCTGAGGTAGAATGTCTATATTAGAGACATTTATACCATGGGAAATAATTAAATCTAGCGTATGATTAAAGCGGTGAGTTGGTCTATTTATATTTTGTTTAACCCCAAAGGAATTTAGCAAATCCATAAATGCGAGTGCTAAAGCATCGTTAGCATCGTCTACATGAATGTTAAAGTCTCCTACTATCAGCACTTTGTCAGAGTTAACCAATAGGTCTGATAGCAGATGTCCAAACTCTTTAAGAAAATCGACATATGGCCCCGGGGGTCTGTACACGGTGGCCAGAACAAAATGTAGCAAGGGTTTATTATGTATTTTGCTGAGTGCAACATTAATGATAAGCACTTCAAACGAGTTGAACTCAGTCCACCCTGCAGTCCATCGTCATGGTTTTTTGTTTGTTTGTTTTTTATGTTTTCTGTTCATTTGTTCACAAGCAGAAGGGCTGATTCTAATTAAGTATCTAGTCATGAAGATTTCTTTTGTATAAATTGGATCACAAGCAAATATGGATGTATGTGTTTCTGCTTTTTTTCTGCATTCCGGTAGCACTTCCTTTTAAAAGGCCATTCCAGCTAGACCTTCATTCATCCTCTTCATGTCTGAGATCTCTTAGGAGAAACATGAGGTTCACTGTCGGGGCGTGTGGGAAGCTGTTGTGTTCGTCTGGTTCTCTGCCTGGAATTTCTGGATTCTATTTTTAATTTTAGGGGACCGAAGGTGTAACGCATTCAGATGTTGTGCAAACCGATATTCATTAGTATAAATGCTGTAAATAATTGTTAATATTCTGTTGTTTTGAGGTTGTATTTGCTTAGTTGCTTTAGGAATGTAAACGTCTCGGGTTACTTGGCTGTAACCCTGTTCCCTGATAAAGCGGGAACGAGATGCTGCGTGAAAACGCTATGGGAACTACTACAGTTTATTAGTTGACAAGTCATTATAATGTGTACACAACTAGTCATGTTTAATTTGCTTTATTTGTATACACAGTAAAATTCATATTCATAAATTCATATAAACAGTTATTTAATTATAATAAAAAACAGAAGCCTGTGATGGAGATAAACTTAACTAAACAATAAAAACAAGATTATCAGATCATTATTTTAAAAAATAGTATTTGCAAATGTTTTGATACAAATAACAATTTAATATCAAATAAATAAATTATAAGTACATCCATAATGTTACCTCATGGTGTTCATTCATTTTTCAGTTCTTTTGATTTTCAAAAAATCTGATACTTTAATCTCACATTTTTATGAAGCTCTTTTGTGTGTCTGATCACAGGCCACATGAGGAGGAGGAGCAGAAGAATGGCCACACCCACATCTCACCCCAGCTCTTTCTCATTCACATTACACTTCATCTGGTTAGAGAGAGAAGTTTTTTTTTTTTTTTTTTTTCAAAATCATGAATATTTTTAGGAAAATTAAAATAATCATGTTACACAATAATTGTGTATTCTTAGTAATTCCTTTCCTTCATTCTCCACATCCTCTTATTGGTCTCCTCATTCTTCCTTTTTCCCTAAAAAAATGAAATAGTCAGGATTAAAAGTTCATATCTCAATGTCACATCATCTTCACAAAAAGTCAGCAAATCACTCACTCACTCACTCACTCACTCACTCACTCACCATCTATACTGCTTTATCCTGTATTTAGGGTGGATAAGGTGCATGTAAAGGTGTTGGACAATGAAACTGAAACATGAAAGTGAAGTTGAACATCTCCCAGGGCCTGCACACTCTCCAGATCTAAATATTATTGAGTTTTGGAGGAGCGAGTGAGGAAACGTTTTCCTCCACCAGCATCACGTAGTGACCTGGACACTATTCTGCAAGAAGAACGGCTCAGAATCCCTCTGGACACCGTGCAGGACTCGTACCTGTCAGTCCCAAGACCAACTGATGCTGTATTGGTGGCAAAAGGAGGCCCGACACCATACTAATGAATTACTGTGGACTAAAACCAGGATTTCAGTTTCATTGTCCAACTCCTGTACATTTAGTGCGGAGTGCAAGCAGGGACTCCAGTAGGACTAACTATGACATCATCACTAAAAGGGAGGAGCCAGAAGGAAACACACACATGAGGGCTCCCTGAGATGTAAAGTAACCAATCACCTCACCGTCAACAAACCTGAGTGAACAATGCGAGTGGGGAGGACAGCATCTAAACATACCAGTTCACCAGATACTCTACATCCATGAGTCCCCCAGATCTGCTCCTTTACCTAAGGCTCATCTATTTACAAACATGCTGCGCTAAATAAACAGGTTTTTAGCCTAGACTTAAACACTGAGACTTACAGTTTGTTCTTAAAATCTGTGTGTTTCTCTCTGTTGAGCTACACATGTTTCTCCATCTGCCCTCTGGACCTGTCTGACTCATTCTGGTTCCCCCGCTTCTGGTTGTAGATCTCAAGGCATGGCATGGATTCCCCGTGTGGTCTGTTTGGGAAGCGTGCGGTAACTGGGGACGGTTCCACTTTACCATGAAGACGGTTCTGGCCTCAGCTGATGTGACAGCTGTTATATGATGACTTGTGACTGCAGTCTCTCGATAGTTCAGAACTGGAATTTCTACAAACAGTTTTGTACCTGAGCCACCAATAACTAAACTGGACTCCATATTAAACACATCTTTTGTCATATTGAACTTCCAGCCTCCTAACACACAGTATGAGTGCAGATCAATCCCTGCTCTCCGTTATCACCCAGATGCAGATGAGTTCTCTGTTGAGTCTGGTTCCTCTCAAGGTTTCTTCATATTGCCATCTCAGTGAGGTTTTCCTTGCCTCTGTCACCTTAGGCTTGTTCATCCCGTCCTATCTAATAGTTAGAATTTGTACATATTATCTCACACATTGCCTACTTATTTCCTTTTTTATGTTTCTTTTGATTGAGTAAAGCTGCTTTGGGACGATGTGCAATAACAGCTGTTAAAAGCGATACATAAATAAAACTGAATTTAACTTAATTTAATAATATTTTTCCTTGAAATGTCTTCGGATGTCTTCTGTCCTCTGACATTCCTCATGGACTATTTGAATGAGAGGAATGAAGAGAAATATTTTATATGAAATATCTCTTTTGGCTTTGTTATCTTTTTTAAGAATGTGGATTTTTGGACCAATTTGAGTGTCTTTTGTTTACATGTTTGACATTTTATTGTTCTGGTCATAGTCTTGAAATAGTTTCAATCAATTAAATTCTTGGTATTTTCTTACTCTTGGTACACTGTGGTCTCCATGACCTGTCTTGGTGGTCTTGACTACAACACTACTTGTAAAGATCTACAGAACCAAGTGGCTACTCTTTATGCACAATTGAAAAGGCCAATGTGGGACCTTTCACTTGTCAGGGTAGTGTGAAAGCATACTAAACCTTCCCCCCAAAATTTGTTAGGGATCCCTGAACAGTGTTTCAGGGGTCAGTCACTGATCCCTGATCACAGAAATTAGAATCAGCCAATACCAACAACCAATCGCTGCTCACAGGTGTGTGAGTGTTAATGGGATCTGCTATTTAAATGTTTTATTCATAGCGTAGGTCGATTTGCTATGGCTGATTGATTAAAGCCCCCTTAAAATTTGGCATTTCCACAACTGATGGTTTGCTCTCCATATTGTTTTGAGCGCACATATTGAGTGCAGTAGTATACAGGGAAACACAAACCTTTAAACTGCAATGTGGTCAGCTTCTTAAAACGCATATGGTCCTCAAATCTGACTTGAGTTCCACAGAAATACAGTCCCAGGTCATCTGTCGTGATGTTGATGATGGTGAAAATGGCCGTGTTAACCCCGATGTCTGGCTCTAGGATGAAGTGATTCTTATTTTTGTTAAAATAAATAACAAGGTTTTTACGAATCTTGGTTACTCCTGCTGAAATCAGAAGTGTAAAGTCTTCTGAACTCAGAAGATACAAGGACACGTTCTCAGAACTGGAGATGTCACAGTGCAGTGTGGTATTGTCTCCTGGTCTGACAGTCAGTGTGTGAGGGAACAAAGAGGGCAGTGTGGTGCCGGCTCCTGGTCTGACAGCCACTGTGTCAGGGAATAAAGAGGGATCTGAAAAATAGAAACCAAATATGAATATTGGTAAGAGTATGGCCACAACATCCCTTTAATCAACATGCCAAGAACATTAAGCCAAGAATAGGTGTAATTTAAGTGAGAATGGCCAGGGATTATAATCCCCTAATAATCAAAACTCACCAGTAAACCGCACCACCAATATCATATCATATAATGATGGATAGAAATAATTAACTGTAATGTGATATTAACCATAAAGTGGTTGGCATTCTCAATAATATGTAACTGGACAGCAAATGATAACATTCATCTTCATCCTGGTATAAGTGGTGTTTGTGTCCTCCAGTTCTCAAGCATGCAGCAGTAACCTCAGGCATGAACAATAGCGAGATCATACACAATGGCAAGAGAAAGATTAAAGGACCAACAATTTTAAGTTGTGGTCGGGCAGCAGAATAAAATTTTTTATATTAACCTCTGCCATGTCTTATTTATTTTATCAAGACAATTCTCATGATAAACTTAAATGAGAGAAATGAAAAGAATTATTCATTTGTTTTCTGTCTGTGCTTACATTAACATTGTGGCATTTGGCTGATGCCCTCATCCAGAGTGACTTTTATCTCATTTTTACATCTGAGCGGTTGAAGGTTATCTGCATGCTTATGGTGTGTATGATCCACATTTTATGTAAATGTGTGATGCACTGGTCATGGTATTGATCTGGTCTTTCCTTGCCTTTGTCTTGGTTTTGTCTTGCTCTGAACCCTTCAAAGTTTTGGTACACTCTGGTCTAAGTCATGGTTTGGCGGCCTTGACAACAACACTATTTAAATGATCTACAGAACAAAGAGATCTGTATTTTGTAAATGTGTTTTTGTAAAGATATTTTTGTACATGAGTTTTTGTATAGTTGCTATAGTTAAAGTAAATAATTTTTCACTATGGGTCCCTTCAGGCCAGTGTATTGAAAGAGCATACTACACCTTTCCCCCCAAAACCATAACTCCTAAAAAAAAAAGCATGTACCAAAATATCTTTACAAAAATCCAATTACAAAATACAGATCTCTTTGTTCTGTAGATCATTTAAATAGTGTTGTTGTCAAGGCCACCAAACTGTCAGGCTCCGTAGGGGGCGTGGTGGATCCAAGTGCAGATGCTGGAAATGTATTACGAACAGAAGTGGTATTTTTGAGTGCTTGTGACTGACTGAGTTGATAATGTAGTGGTTCAAAGCCTTGGCGTGAATTCCAAGCTGCGGTGTGAGCAGGGAAAGCCTCACTGGAATGCGGAAGCACAGATCGCCGGCACAAGTGCGTGGAGGCGAGCGGCGATGTGTGTGACATCAGCCTTGAGATGTATACCGGCATGTGCAGGATCGTGCAGAGCCGGCGTGGAGGAGAAACGGAGAGCCTCGCGATGAATGCCGGTGTGGGCTGGAGGAACCTGAGCCAGTGGAAAAAGGAAGCGTGAGCTCGGCGAGGAGTGAGCGATAATCGTGGTCGTGAAACGGGCGAATTCGGAAGACATGGATGACAAGAAGTTCAGCCGTTTCCTTGGCAGACGGAAGCTTGGGTAATGGGAGAGAGTCTACTTCCCTCAAGGGCCCGAACGGTAAGAGGTTGGCACAGGGATGTGAGAAGAATTTGGAAGTCGGAGACAATAGAGGAGGAAATTAGGTTCTGGTCAGTCCACTAAGGCATGAGTGGCGTATGATCGGTCACCAAGGGTCAAGGTTATTGCTAAGCATGATCGCTGGTCCAGGGAAGAACTAGAAGCTGGGCCCCCTTGCATCCCCAGAACTATGGGGCGGCCTGACCTTTTAGTGGGCAGGATCACACAACATGGTCGGTCTGTCCACAATAGAAGCAGGCGCCGTCATCCCTGCGGCGCTGACGCTCTTTTGGTGAAATGCGTGTGCGACCTGTCTGCATGAGTTCACGGGTTGTCTTGGAAGTGGCTAAGGCAGGGGCCGTGGTATGTGATGCGACACCCTCCTCATTTCGTCTGTGAAGGTCTTGTACGTGAAACAAAAGGAACTTAGGCATCCTATAATGCTGTCCGCCACTCTCTGGCCTTTCCGGTAAGGAGGGTGATTATATAAGCAACTTTGGAACGCTCTGTGGGAAAGGACGTGGCCTGCAGTTCCAGAACGAGGGAGCATTGGGACAAAAAGGAGCGACATGTAGCTGGGTTCCCATCATAAGTAGGCGGGGCAGGGAGGCGTGGCTCCTGGGTGGGGGAGAGCATCTGAGGGGGTTGTGGAGTGGGTGCTGGAGGTGGTTTTTTTTTATTTGAGCTGAGAGAGACTGCAGAGTTTCGGTGAGGGTTTGAAGAGTATTAACGATCTGGGTGATTTCCTGCTGATTTCCTGCCCTTAGAGGGCTCCTTGGCTCTCTAATGCCCCCCTCAGACGAGCTGCCTCTGCTGGATCCATTCCTTGGCCAGTTTATTCTGTCAGGCTCCGTAGGGGGCGTGGTGGATCCAAGTGCAGATGCTGGAAATGTATTACGAGAAGAAGTGGTATTTTAAAGTGCTTGTGACTGACTGAGTTGATAATGTAGTGGTTCAAAGCCTTGGCGTGAATTCCAAGCTGTAGTGTGAGCAGGGAAAGCCTCACTGGAATGCGGAAGCACAGATCGCCGGCACGAGTGCGTCGAGGCGAGCGGCGATGTGTGTGACGTCAGCCTTGCAGTGGAGGAGAAAGGGAGAGCCTCGCGATGAATGCCGGTGGGGGCTGGAGGAGCCTGAGCCAGTGGAAAAAGGGAACGTGAGCTCGGCGATGAGCGAGCGATAAATGTGGTCGTGAAACGGGCAAAGGTCGAAGCCGGAGTGACGAGAGGAGGTCCGTGATTCAGGTGGTCATGGCGAGGCTGTGACTTGATGTGATGTGACACAAACCATGACTTAGACCAGAGTGTACCTAGATAGGAATTCGAAAACGTATGGTGTGCTCTTCATGTTTTTTTTTTTTTAGTACAGTAATATACAGGGAAACACAAACCTTCAAACTGCAATGTGGTAACCTTCTTAAAATGCATACGGTCTTCCAATCTGGCTTTAGTTCCACAGAAATAATGTCCTAGGTCTTCAGTGTTGATGTTGATGATGGTCAGTATAGCTGTTTTAACATCACTATCTGGCTCCAGGATGAAGTGATTATCATTTTTCTTATAATAAATAAGAAGTTTTTGCCAAATTCTGGTTTTCTGTGCTGAAATCAGAAGTGTAAATTCTTCTGAAGAGTTCAGAAGATACCAGTTCACCACCTCATAACTGGTGATGTCACAGTGCAGTGTGGTATTGTCTCCCGGTCTGACAGTCAGTGTGTGAGGGAACAAAGAGGGCAGTGTGGTGCTGTATTCCGGTCTGACAGTCACTGTGTCAGGGAATGAAGAGGGATCTGAAAAACGGAAAACAATTATGAATATTAGTAAGAATATGGCCACAAAATCCCTTTAATCAACATGCCATCATTAAGCCAAGAATGGGTGTAATTTAAATAAGAAAGGGTCGGGGTTGTAATCCCACAAAGTGGTTGGCATTCTCAATACTATTTAATTGAAGAGTGAATGATAATATTCACCCTTGTTCTGGTATAATAGGTGGTTTTGTCCTCCTGTTCTCAAGCATGTGCAATAGCAAGTGCATATACAATGGCAAGAGAAAGATTAGAAGACCAACAATTTCAAGTTTGGTTGGTCAACAGAAAAAATAATAATAAAAAAAATACTGAAGATAAATAAATAAAAAAGAACATAATTATTTGAAGGTTGACTTTTTTTGTATTAAAAACACTTTTCTTTTATTGGTCGGATGAAATATGCAAATTTTTTGAGATAGGAATTTTGGGTTTTCATGAGCTGTATGACAAAATCATCAATATTAAAACAATAAAAGGCTTCAACTACTTCAAGTTGTGTGTAATGAATCTAAAATATATGAAAGTCTAATATTTATCAGTACATTACACAAAATAATGAACTTTATCAGAATATGCTAATTTTTTGATATCCTGAAATGTCTTTTGCTTATTTCATCAAGACATTTCTTATGGTGCACTTGAATGAGAGAAATGAAGAGAAATATTCATTTGTTTTCTGTCAGTGTTTTATAGGAACAAGGATTTTTCTTTTGTCCAATTTGCGTTCCTGTGGTTTGTATGTCCCACATTTTATTGTAAATGTGTGATGCACTGGTCATTGTCTTGCCTTGCCTTAGTCCTGGTCTTGACTTTCTCTTAACCCCTTAAAATCTTGGTCTTGGTCACAACTTGGTGGTATTGACAATAACACTATTTAAATGATCTAAAGAACCAAGAGGTATATAGGCAGTATATTCACTTTTGTGAAGGAGTTATGGTTAAATTTTAATTTTTACTATCTGGCCAGTGTGGGCCTCTTTACTTGTCAGGGTAGTATAAGAACATACCACCCCTTTTCCCAAATTTTGGGAATTTCTCAACTAATGGTTGAGCACTATCGCCTTGCACCTCCAGGGTCCAGGTTTGATTCCCAGCCAGGCTCAATTCCCGTCTCTGTGTGCATGTAGTTTGCATGTTCTCCCTGTGCTTGGTGGGTTTCCTCCGGGTACTCCGGTTCCCTCACACAAGTTAGGTTATTTGTCATTCCCAAATTGCCCGTAGCGTGTGTGTATGTGTGGATTGGCACCCTGTCCAGGATGTACCCTGCCTCGTGCCCCCAAGTCTCCTGGGATAGGCTCCGCCCCCCATGACCCTGAATACAGGATTAAGTGGTATAGACGATGAGTGAGTGAGTAATACACAGGGAAACACAAACCTTCAAACTGCAATGTGGTCACCTTCTTAAATTGCATATGGTCTTGGAATCTGACTTTAGTTCCACAGAAATATCGTCCAATGTCCTCTGTTGTGATGTTGATGATGGTCAATATGGCCGTGTTAACCTGGCTGTCTGGCTCCAGGATGTAGTGATTCTCATTTTTGTTATAATAAACAAGGAGGTCTTCCCAAATTTGGGTTTTCTGTGCTGAAATCAGAAGTGTAAAGGCTTTTGCACTCAGACGATACCACGACACCTCCTCATAATTGGTGATGTCACAGTACAGCGTGGTATTGTCTCCCGGTCTGACAGTCAGTGTGTGAGGGAACAAAGCGGGGGCTGAAAAACAGAAACTAATATGAATATTGGTATAACCATGGCCACAAAATCCCTTTAATCAAAATTCAGTCATTAAGCCAAGCCTAGGCATGATTTACAAACTAAACAAAACTGGCCAGTACAACAAACTAATTATGAAATTTAATTTCAAATTTAAATTTTGCAACATTCACAACCACACACACATCATAGCGTGCAGTGAAATTGTTTGATGAGTGCCAATAACCAGTAGGGTTTGTTTGGAATGGTTACCAGGAGAAAGCCTCTTTTTCCTGCACATAAACAAAACACAAGTCTTCTGGAACAATGTCCTATGGATCAATAAAACCAAAGTGGAGTTCTTTTGGCTAAAACTAAACAGCATTTCAGTAGAAACACCTCATAACCACTGTCAAGCACAGTTGTGGAGGGGTGATGATTTGGGCTTGTTTTTGCAGCCAAAGGACCTGGGCACCTTGCAGTCATTGAGTCAACTATGTACTCCTCTGTATACCAAAGTATTCTAGAGGCAAATGTGAGGCCATTTGTCTGACAGCCAAAACTTGGTTGAAATTGGGTCATACAGAAGGACAATGATCCAAACTCAATTTTAATGCTGTGACAGGACCTTAGAGAGTTGTGCATGAGCGAATCCCCAAAAAACCTCAACGAACTACATGGACCGTGTAGTGTTTATCTTTAAATGCATTTACATACAAGAGACAAAAATAATCCATTTACCAAAAACATGTAAATACATTATTTTACATTTATTAAATATCTGTGGGCTGTCTAAAAACACAACACAAACCTTTTATATAAATACACTTAAAAAAAAAAAGTAATCAATGGACATCACTTAAAACTGAAATAAATATAAAAAACAGCATAGACCATCATAACTGGCCAGCAATTATACCAGCAGGGTTACCAGTATACCGGCACCAGTATCATGGGGGCAGCTGTTTCGGCGTTGGGGCCACTTGCTTTTTTTATGGTAACCGTCAAAATAACTTAAAATGTTCCATAATTTTTAATCATACACATACGTGTAATGTATCAAATTATGTCTTTATTTGTTAATGTAGACTCACATATCAGTAAAACATTGTGCTTTTGTGAAATAAAGAAAATAAACAGGGTGCGCTTTCTGACCTCTCAGTCTCCCTGAAAATCTTTTTGAAACGCGTCACTAAAATGAACACACACACACATATCCATATATCTATACATCTATACATATATATCTATAGAAAGCTTAAAGTGTCTACTTTTAAATGTAGCAAACTTAATCAAAAATAAATAATCCCTATGAATGTAAGGAGAGATACAGTCTTTCTGCCACACTTCATTCACCGATAATGACCTGAGACAGGACACGCCCACACGCTGTTCACAGGGAAACAGCCGTACAGAATGTTCTGGACAGTGGGAGGAGTTTAGATTTACCTCAGAACAACACTGAGCCTCCAACAGAGAACGAAGGAGGAGAATCCAGCAAACTGTTACCATGGGTTAGTTATTAAATCTTATATAATCCTTATTCTGATAATATAAAAATAATATTAATTTATTTTTCCTCATTTTCTCACAAGCTTTTGCCAGTTTATGTGAAACATTGTCATTTAATGTCACTTACATGGTTTGGTTAGCATGTAGATAACACTGCTAAATCATGCTAACATACTGCCTTACGTAGCTTAGCACAAACAGGTTAGCTCACGGTGGCTAAGCTAATGCCTTACAGTATGTAGATTACAGATGGTTGTCAGTATCAGCTGTGGTGTAAATGTTTATAATATATTCACCCCGTGTTGGAGAGCTTCATGTTATGGTGGCTATTTGGTTCAGTTTTTGGTTAGCTTATGACGCTGCTATCTATAGTGTTATTTAGCACAAACACTTCAGCTCACTCATTCACACAGTTACTTTCACACCACAGTAGTGTAAACGTGTCCCTGAGGGGTTGGTCTCATGTTTTGTTTTTGTTATATATTTTTTATCAAAGTCTATTTGCTGTTCATTGTTAAATTATCATATTGTTACAAATCAGCATATTGTATACATTGTTACATATTACACATTGTTAATATTGTTTGTGTTGGCCAATAAAGCTGATTTTATACTGATTCTGTTGTATATTTTACAGAGTTATTGGATGACCATCTTGCATGTATTCTGGCTTTTATATCATGCCAGAATTTGATGAGGAGGTGAACAGCTGGGCTGCATATGTTTTGTCAATTGTATTTAAAAATTAATAAAACAAGCTACAGAGCTCAGAGAACTAAAAGGTAAAGAGTTTTAAAAAAACGTAAAGGAAAACAGTGATTATTGCAAAACCATTGCAACTGTGTGTGTAGTAGTTTACTATGTCATCTGTACAGAAAAACTGCTAATATTTATAGTTTAATTGCAGCATTTTGATTTTTGTTCCATTGCTATGGCTATACAAGTGCTGCATAAAAAATATAATGTTGCACCACTTCAGTTTTGAAGGAGTGTTTGTTTCTGTCTCCAAGTTTGTCTTTTCTTAGCCATGTTTTTCTTAGCCAGGTGTATTTACTATTATTAATAGTCAATCATCCACATGCACTGCGTGATAATGCATTCTGCAATAGACTCTCATCTCCACTAAAGCTTATCTTTGTCTTGGACACTGACATAGCTTAACCACAACACTGACCAGAATCATGCTGTGATGAAGATGCACAGTGTTAATGAGTAAAAGGCCCAGAATGTGACTTGATTGTTGTAGCAAGTTGAGCAATTTATGTGACAGGCATTGTCAAATGGGATATTGTAAAGAAATTATTTTTCATTTATCCATCTGACCCTTTCTTGTTTTTCCACAGATTGATATGTGTCACACTCATCGTAAAATAGATTTAAATGCTTTTTTTTCTCCCTTATTGTTTTACAATATTCCACAATGACAAAGTAAAAACAGGTGTTTGGAGTGTTTTGCTGATTTAGAACAAAATATAGATAGTGGAAATATCCAAATCTCTGCCCTTTGGCCACACCTAAAATTTGTGTGTGTTAAAATTGTAAAGCAAATTGGTGACAAAAGATGGCCATGAGGCAGAGTCTCACATGCATTGGGAACTAACCTGACATCATCTAGTGCCCATAATATCCTTAATGATCCTTGCAAGGGTAAAGAGCTGGTCCATTGTTCCACAGCCACAACAGGATTGCATCCTCCTCCTAAATCTGAGATTTGACCAACATCTGGACCTTTCTTTCCAACACCCTGACATGGACATTTCCAGGGAGACTGAACAGCCACAGCCCACCTAAATTTGGACGACACTCTGCAGTCTTCCTTCTTAAAGACCGGGACCACTACTCCTATTGCAGAAGGACTGTTCCCAACTTTCATACACTCTTAAAAAGGTTTCATTACAACACAAACTGGTCATCCCCATTTTGTTGATCGAAGCAAGTCTCAGATTTTCTGAGATATGTGGATCAGATTAATATTTTCCATTCTTTATCTGAGTTTTCAGATGCGTATGAGTTTTCAGGAACTAACCAGTTTCGATTGTAGAATACCACGCCTCTCTTTCCACAGTGATGTCACACAACCTGGCTTGCTGAATATAATGGTACCCATCATGTATTCGTATTGTATACATTCAGCCAGTCATGTTCTTTATGCACAAATGGAATGCAGATATCTCATATTTTGGACTATTATTATATTATTTTCAAAATGCATGGCCATCGCTCTTTAATACTCTAAGAAGGATTCAAAAGAATAAAATAAAAAATATGCATGGACACTTACGAGTGAAGCTGGTCTCAGGTGGTCTAGTGGCGACAACCATGTTTTCTGTGAGAGAAGGATTAGACATTTTTGATGTGACACACAGTGGCACTAATATAACACTTAAATAGGCTTCTTTAAGACAGTGACACACTGAACAATATCGCATCCATCAACCACATGTCAGTACTAATATCTGTTCATTTGTTAGAAATCCTCACCGAGGCAGCAGCACACAAGGCCAAGCAACAGCCAGCAGCACCTGCAGAAAAGCAGGAGAGCGTCATTATTTTTATGATACACATGGGCACAGGACAAGGAGGCTCTTTTGCTGGTTGAACGCTGCTTGTGGTCAAATCTACGGAGGTGTCCTGTGTAAGAGGCAACTTGACAAATATCAATATCCTGACAAATGCATATCTCAGTACTTTTCTGAGATATTCTCAACATTATGGTTTCTTTTCAAACATTATTTTCAATAACTGGAAGCAGTGAAGGAAAAGTATTTGCCCCTTCCTGATTTTTATCTTGATTTGTCACACCTGAATGATCACAATCAAACAGCAATTTTTTTTTATTACACAAAGATAACCAGAGTAAATACAAAATGCAGTTTTTAATTGATCAGTTGATTAATTAAGGGAAAAAAAGTTGTCCAAACCTGGCTGACCCGATATGGATCCTTTTCCTTAATTATAAATTAACTGTGATTTTTGGAAAGCTGAGTTAAATTTCACTCGCCAAGGCCTGATTACTGCCAGACCTGAACCAAGAAATCACTTAAATAGAACCTGTCTGACAAAGTGAGGCACACTGAAAGATCTCAAAAATCAACAGATCTAAAGAAATTCAAGAGCAGATGAGAAACGGGTGTCAGTCTGGAAAGGGTTACAGAGCCAAAGGCTTTGGGAATCTATGATGAGAGACACAATCCACAAATGGGGTGAAGCTTGCCAGGAGCGGCCGGCCGGCCAGTGTCAGAGATTCTCCCAGGTGTGAAATATACCTGCAGTGGTAGCCAGTGGAGTGGACCAGCGGAGTGGACCAGCGCAGTGGACCAGCGGAGTGGACCAGCGCAGTGGACCTGCATTACCTGCCAGCACAACAGTGGTCTACTATATACAACAAACAATAAATACATATGACGTTTATCACTATATATTTTTTATTTGTGTGTTTCATTTAATTTGAAGGTAAATGTTAAACTCTTGTATTTGTAGTTAGTTTGTAGTATTTAAATGCTGCACTTGGGTTTTAAGTGAGAAACTAATGTTATAAGAGCTACATTTAATTAGTCATTAAACTTTTTTAAGGTTTAAAATTGTAACAACATCAACAACATCTTCAGGAAAGAGGAGATTGTGCTTATATGTGGTGTTTCAGGAACATGACAAGTTGTGATTTTTTTTTCCATTAACTTCTAGAGGTGAAAAATGAGAGTCTGGGGAAGGAATGAAGGTTTATAGCTGCTATAAGGTGACAAAAGCTACAAACTTTCACCAAATGTTACATGTAATTCTAAATGGATAAAAGAAAGAAATTAATTTTTCAGAGTGCAGAGCGCATCCCTTTCTCTCTCGATGTGAAGAGCAATAATGTCCACGTGATACGGTTGAAATGACCAAAACATTAACAGCTGTGTAAGGCCTCAAACACACACAAAACACACAAGAGCAACAGAATGAGAGAAAGAGAGAGAGAGAGAGACAGAGAGAGACAGAGAGAGACAGACAGAGAGAGAGAGACAGAGAGAGAGACACAGAGAGAGAGAGACAGAGAGAGAGACAGAGAGAGAGACAGAGAGAGAGAGAGAGAGAGACAGAGAGAGAGAGAGACAGAGAGAGAGACAGAGAGAGAGAGAGAGAGAGA
>JAAGKR010012845.1:0-15429 GCA_011419295.1 Clarias macrocephalus
TGTTGTTGCAGGTCCCCACCTCTTCAGTGTACCTGCAATCTATTGGTTGCTGCCCTGCCTGCCCTTTGTTGGTCCCGCCTCCTGCCAGATGATTGGGTATCCAGGAAACCCAGAGGCCTACTTAAGGCCTTCGGACAACTATACTTTAGACCATGTCTTTGCTTACTGTTTTTCTGTTGCTAATTTGTAAAATTATATTGTGCATGACCTCGTGCTACGTTTCCGACTACGTTTTTGTGTATGCCCTTGTTTGGTTCTGGTTGCCCGATTGTAAATACATTTTGTATATATTTGTACATAGTTTTGTAATTGGTGGCTTAGTAGGGAGTCGACGCCATTTTGTTTACACCCTGTTCTCTCTTGGTTTGTGGTTAGCAAGGGAGTAAGGGAAGAACTTTGTATTTCTTTTTCTTTAGTTTTGGTGCAGGTTAGTTGTTTCACGTTTGGTACTAGGTAGAGGGCATTTTGTTTATTGTTTTGGCCTTGTCGGCTTCTGAAGCTCACGGCCACCTTTTGGGGATTTGCTTGTTCACTGTTTGTAAATAAACACTAAGCAAACGCACTTTTGGTCTCACCCCCTTTTTCCTTTTTTTTTTCTTCTTTTTCATTCCTGTTACGGCCCGACCTAGACCGTCCATGGGACAAGTGAGTCCTGGTTCTTGGTTAGGTACCTAAACAAGGTATTTTGTATGTTTCAAATGAAGACTTATATTTAGAATGTTTTTTCATGTACTACTTTTGTACGATTTCTTGTTTTCCCAGTTTTTTTTCTTTGCAGAAGAATACAGAATGGCTATCACACCTGAAAAATTCAGTAACTCCTCTCTAGATTTCTCATCCTCATTGATAACTGCAGAATGTTTAAAGGGAAATTATTTTGGATACATTTTCTGCTACTGTGTGCATCCACTTTGCTTTTTACTTGGGATTCCAGGCCATTTGTGGTGTCTCTGGTTCTATTTTTATACTGAGCAGAAAATCAAAGAAACACATTTTTTTTTCTTGACCCACACAATTATGGAACTCATCTACTGTCTGGAATGTGGTGTGCAAACACTGAATGTACTAATTTTTAACAATAAATTATGTTGGGCCTTGATTTCATTTTTGTTTGGTTTGTCCTGGACTGGAAGGCCGTTGTTACAAACCTGCATTTGTATTGAACAATACTTGGCTGTGCTTCATCCAGTAACATTTTTGAAATATAAGGGTATAAGGTATAGAATTACAGGCGCTGGAGTTGCCTGGCTCATCGCCTCTGCATATGGTGTATATGAGATCAACATGGTTATTTTCCCAGACTTCTTTTTTACTTTTTTATTCATCATAGCAATGACTGTGATTTCATTTTGCTGTCTGTCTGTATTGTGTGCTCTGAAAAACCCAGGGCCAGGAGATTCACGTACCATAAAGCACACCATTAGAGCTGGAGGAAACCAACAAAAGAGAAAGGCCTTTAATATTATATTTTCAGCATTTCTTTTAAACTTTTTTACCTACCTTCCTCTAGTATTACTTATTGTTGTCATTGGTAGATTTCAAGAAGATGCCTTATTGATTTCCTGTTCTATTGTTCCTTTTATGGCATCCTTAAATGTTTTTGGTGTGATTATCACACCATTGCTGAAAATATACAAGGGAAACCATCATAAATGTCTAAAATTGTCAAAAGGAAATTAAAAAAGAACACCATGATTGGAACAGTGAGATCCACTTAAATCTGAGATTTGAATGTTCTATGACGATAAGTAGGTTTGAGGGTGATCATAATGGTTTTAATTGACTGATTATTTAATTAACCTTGACCAGGCATGTTGGAGTTAAACTTGATGAGGACCAATAAATCAACTCATGAGAGAATTTGAATACATGCACCTGGGGGGAAATGCAGCAGTATATGTGTTGGTGGTGGTGATGGTGGTGGGGGTGGTGTTTTCTTATCTTAGAATATCAAAATTGATAACAATATTATTGTTATATTGTTGACTTCCTTAACAGCTTATCAACACATTGTAAAAGTGAATCTGTTGGCCTAAAATGTAACCTACAGAATTGTATTTACTTTTGAGTGAGCTACATAACATGTTTTAGAGCTGCCTGATATACCCTAATAAATGTTTAATGTAATATCTGAAAGCATACATGTTTCAAAAAATTATTAATCATTCAGAATATATATGTGCTTAATAAATAAACATCAATATGTGTAAAATCAAATCATAATAAAACCTTTTTTTTCCCTGGCTGTGCACTTGTGCATTTATTTGTAATTGACATTCATAGTACTTTAAAACTCCTATGACCCTTGTCATACCCATACACAGATTATCTCTTTCACTGTGGTTAGTACACTGTGGTAATACATAAAAGCATAGTAGTTACTGTATAATAAGAGGACACTGAAGAAGGCATCATGTTAATTGACGACATTGATTATCTCAAGAATTGGATTTTTAATAAAGAACTGTTATGATCTATACATACTTAAAGTCAGCCATCAGCATAGCTGACTGTTAGGAACAGAAAGAAGAACACATTTTCTCGTCCACGAAACTTCAGAAAGAATACAGATTAAAATTAATGAATTAACAGTAATAATAACAATAAATAAATAAAATAATAAATGTATCATTGTTGTTGTTCTTGTTATTATGGATGGATTCTGGAATCATTTTCACACATGACTTGGCCTTTGTGCACTGTAATCAACGCTAAAGGCAGTCAAACAAAATCTGAGCATCCGCAACTTCTTTAGCCAGGAAGAGTATAACACTGCCACTTATATACTGTGGTGTATATGTTAGGCACTAATTCCAGTGCACATATGGCACTGGTGAGTCTCAGTAAGGTTATTCAGTAAATTGTGGGAAAGTTTTCTACAGGAGAGTATAAAAAATATATAATTCTCCAAACTTATATTAGTAGAAAATCACCATTAGCTGAATAAGTCACAGTACAAAACCACAGTTTACTGATAATAATTCATTTCAATTAAATTATTTTTCTAGTTTATTTAAATATGGTCATTGTTGCAAAGCAGTCTTGACTCTTATGTCATCCAGTGCCTAGTTTAGAAGAAAACATAAAAGAATAAGAGAAGAAAGGGGGAAAAGGACTATGCTATCTACTTTATATGTCTGAATAAAACATTAAACCAATGTTGGAGCAGAAGAATTCTTTTTTTTATAGTGGGACACTGAAGAGAATGTCAGATGCAGATGACTGAATCACATAAGCCAATTTAAACATAAACTCAAAAGTCAGTCTAATTACTGAATAAATAAAAAGTCTAATAACAACCACATACTGTACAGCAACTTATAAAGTGAAAGAGTAAACGAGATGCTTAAAAAACCAAGATGCGTGAAGGTTTTATGCCACTCTTTATTAGTACATTATTAGTAAAAGTTAATGTAATGTCAGCCTCCAAGTAGTTAACTGACATAGTAAAATGGTGGAAGGTGATTGGATTTAAAATCAATGTTCCATTCCAAGCACTGATTATTGCTTTGCAGATAAAACTTTATAGAATCATATTGTTGTTACTTTTAAGATCTTTTCTTTTTTATTTATAAGGTTAATAATGAATGACCAGATAGCATACAAGTAATTTGTATCACACAAAAAAAAATGCTGGGTTGTTTTACTACTCAAGCTGGGGTTGCCTCTGTTGGATAATTTTTCTGGGTTATTTACGGGGAATGCAGCATGTAGTTGGTCCAATATTTATCCAGCAGCTGGGTTAAAAACAACCCAGTTTGGGTTTAAAATTTTACTATGTTATGATTATTAAATTGGGCCACTATATGATCTTGCTAAACATTTTCTACATTCATTGCTGCACCTCACAGCGACGGTATGCTTTTGCTGGCTTTAACCACTAAGTGGCGCTATATCACTATAGAACGACGCCTCAGGCCTTAGTTCATTCTCTCGAGGATTAATGAGAATTAAAATGAAATTAAATGTTGTTAGGATCGAATTTAACAAAAGTAAACGTTGAAACAGAGAGCCTTTAGATTTTATCAAGTGTAATGAGAAAAGCTTTCTTTCTTTCAAACAAGGGTTTTGTGTCATCTTATATTTTGTGTTCTTTCAATTTGGAGTAGATTTATTAACTGAAATAAATGAAAATTGAATGACGTGCTCCTGCAACATCAGATGCGGTTGCCGGTAGATAAAGTAAAACTAGATAAATGAGCAATGTTGGGTTAAACATGAAAACAAAATGCTTTGTATCACTGATTTAATTTAGTTTTTTTTTTTTTTCATTTAGACCACAGAACCCTCTTCTAAACGTTTTTCGAAATGTTCCTGAACAGAATTTTATGTTGTTTTTTTAAGTGCAGGCTAGTGCTGTCCTCTGAATTCCTTCTCCCTCCTTGTCATGATAGTAGTGGAGGTAAACAAATGCAATTGCAGATCAGTGTTGGTTTATTTAATAATAACGTATAATCCAAAACGATTAGGTGCTGTCTGACAGAAGACAGGTGTTGCAGGTTGAATGGCAGTCTGGGTAAACTGAGTTTCTGGACTTGGTGAATGTGTGACAGAGTCCCCCCCAACGAGCTCCCTCTGGGAGCTGTGTTCTTTGTGTCCTCTGGGGCAGTGAGCAAGGCCTTCTTGATATCTTGCATCCTGTGCAGGAACCATGAATTTTCTACAGGTCTGTATCCCTGCTATTCGATTAAGTACTTAAGCTTACCTTTCCTTCTTCTTGAATTCAAAATATTTTTGATCTGGTATACTGGTTGACCATCGATGAGCATTGGTTCAGGCAGTACGTTGACTGGGTAGCCCGTGGCCAAGGGACCAGCAATTACAGGTTTCAGACATGACACGTGGAATTCTGCAGTGACGTGGAAGCTCTAGCTTATATACAGTATATGCTACCTCATTGACTTTACTTTATATTGGTCCAATATACTTAGCATCGAGCTTCTTACAGCCTGGTACATTCTGTAGGTCCTGTGTAGAGAGCCAGACTCGATCTTCAGGTTGATACTGGAGTATCTCCCTTCTATGATGGTCAGCAAAATGCTTGTTTCGTCATGCAACTTGTTTCAGCCATCTGTGTGCTCTCTCGCACCATTCCTCACTATGCTGAAACCATTAATCCACCATATGGGAAGCTGTAGGACAAGCGTTCCATGGGAATGGGGGGGGGGGGTGATATCCCACAACACACTGGAATTGTGTTAGCTGTGTGTCAATGTGGCAAAGCAAGTTTTGGGCATACTCAAGGGAGAAATTGGGACCAATCCTTTTGATTTCGCTACTTTGTGACGATGAGAATAGTTAAAAGCGTTATACAAATAAAATTGAATTGTAAAATTGAATTTCAAAAACAGTATGTTCTTGAGAAAATACCTTCCATTATCTTCCTAAGATTAGCTCTTTCCACTTGACCATTGAATTGTGGTGATAACTTGATGCGACACTTACGGAGACTTTCAATTGCTCCATAAAGATGGACCAGACTCTTGAGGTGAACTAGGTCCCTCTATCACATTCCATCTATCTAAATGATTAAACATGAGCTCTGCTATCTCAACTGCCATGACAGCAGGACAAGACACAATGGTTTCAAACAGCAGTCTATAATTACCAATGTAGTGGTGTTTCCTTGGGATTCAGCAAGGTCTGTGATGAAATCAGTTGCCTAATGTGACCAAGGACGTTGTGGTGTGGGCAGCGGCGTGCATTTACCAGCCAGAAGTGTGCATGTTGTGTGTGCATGTTGCTGTAGGATTACAAATTTCTAAAATGTTAAATCTAGGTTCCAACAAAATAGTATATGAACTGAAAAATTATGTACTTTGGGTTTTACATTTTGTGGTAAAAAATTATGACATTCTAAGGACATCAAGTCTGGTAGACCAGGTATCTGAAACATTAACCTTTTGTCTTTATGTACTTCCTGACCACTTGGTAGGGTCCCAAGGTAAATGTGAATCTCAAGGCCAGGCTGTGCCTTTGTCTGTATGATAATGTGAAGGTCTAGGCGATACTGTCAGGCTGATTAGATTAGCACCTATGCGATTGAAAGGCACTGTTATGTTGATGAGATCAAGGCTGGGGAACTTCGGTTACCAGGCTGATTGCTGTACTACATGCGTTGTTCAGATTGTCTTCACCTCTTTGTATCCCTCCCCTTTGTAAAGTATAAACTCTCGAGAGCTGAGTGTTACTATAGACTTGGATGACTTCAGCTAAGACTTGGATGACTACAGCGACGCACGGAGAGTTCTCAATAAATATTAACTTCTGTTTGAAAGATATTCCAACGTCTCCTGATCTCTGATTCAACAAAGGAAGAAAAGTTCCCAACAGTTTATAGTTATTGACTTGATGATAGTATTCCTTGATTCACTCATTGAAATGACCATCCATCTTGATCACTTGATCCAGAACCGTCAGCTATATCAGAAGGAGGCACCACCATCACCAGAACCCACTTAAGTAAGCCATGCCAAGCTAACTGCTGATGAATGGGAAAGGCAAATGAAGGAACGTCTCTACTTATACTGCGTTCATCCAAATCATCAGGTGAAAGCTGTTCCCATCGCCAAAATTGCCTTCCTGGATCTAAATTGTATGTGGGGTGACCCGGGCACAAGTCAACACTCCAGTGAGATCTTCCCAGTTGAATTACAGATGATTACATTTACAATGGCACTGCCAATGGCAACCTTGGCACAGCATTCTCTAGCACTTTCTTTGTTTTTGTTTATTGTCTGTGTGTTTGGATACCCTAACCCAACTACATACACTAGAGAAGAACTGCTTAACATCCAACAATTCATTCCAGACAACTTTTCTCAGTGATTACATTTCAGCCCAGGCAAATGTGAGTGTGGCACTGCATAACCTGGCAGACCAAATAGCTGGCCTGGAACAAAAATATCCGGATTCACTTTTTATCATCCTTGGAGACTTTAACACACATTGTATCATTGCTGCACAGTTCTCAAGGATGCTTATCATACTGTACCCCGGGCGGCCTTGAAACATTCTGATCACTGCTTGGTTCAACTTATTCCAACCTACATGCAGAAACTTAAAACAGCTAAGCCTGTGGTCAAAACAGTGAAGAGATGGACCAGTGTAGCAAATCAAGTACTACAAGACTGACTGGAGTGTTTTGTAATCTTAGGGCTCTGGGACAGCAAAGGTTCTCTAAGATAGTTGTACATGCTGGAGCTAAGCTATATATGCCTTCTTCAGTCAGAAGTTAGCAAGAATAATTTTTCAGAGGTGTTTAAATTAACGAAGGTAAATGTCAGATGAAGTAGTATGCTCTGGCCCCATCCCAATGCGACGTAGCGACATAGCTTACAGCAGGTTATGGTTGAACGTCTGGATGTCCAGCTGGTGCTCCAAAAATAATGTGGGCTTTATAACTGGAAGACCTTCGAGGGTAAAGCTGGCCTGTTAGGGTGGGACGGTGTCCGTCCCACTCGGGAAGGTGCTGCCAAGGGCGCCGCTAAGGGGGGTAAAGTTAGCACGATTCTAAGGGCTCACGCCCTTTAGGGGCCCCCAGAGATCTGCTTTATTAGTAATAACACTACTAGCAGTAAATTAAAAGAAATTAGAAATGTAGCTAGAAAACAGTTATAAATGAAAAAAGATTACGGCTCATTTCTGCATCTCCAGTCAAATCACACCCCTCTCTGATTCACTGTATGGTTCAGCCCATCCTACCTAGCGAAGAGTGTCGCTGCTGAGTACAGGTGTTGAACTGTAAAAGCAGATACGTCATCGAGTTCAACAAAGAAGCATAAGTCTGGTCATCAGAAACAACAAACTAAATCTTCTGCCTCAAAGCTTGTTTTAATTTTTAATCAATTTTAAAAGCTCGCGTTATATTTTTGCGCAATTATTTGTTTGACGTGAAACAGCGTGCTTCCGGATGCAAGCCGCCTGTAAACACAGACGAAGAAGAAGCGTTTACGTCACGCACAACGCAGGAGGAGACGCAAACAGTTAGTGGTGTAATTTGATGAAGCGTTCTGTTGCGAGCTGCAAAATGGAAGGGAGCAATGAAAAAACTTTTATCAATGAAAAATGTTTTCAGCAGCAGGAAACATTGCTTTAAAGCGCAGGGCAAGCCTCAGTTCAGAGCATGTTAACATGCTTACCTCTCTTCATTGCAACCACATGCTTCTTTAAAGACACACGTCCAAGAGAGAGACATTCATATTCTGATGATTAGATTGACTTAAAACACAGTGTATGGACTCTTGTTCCTGTCCATGGATTTTTGCATCCTAAATGTCATCACAAAGCATTCCAATAAGAAGTCAGTAAAGGCTTGTGTTATGCCTGAGCTGTAGATTTTGAAACTTTTAGTTCTGAAAGTTAAGTTAGTGTTTTTGGATAATTATTTATTTTAATGTGTGCCTTAGTTTTTTTGATACTTAAAGTCATTTGAAATACCTTTTTTTTTTTTTTTTAGTTTTTGCATCTGAGAAAAGGCTTTAAAATAAGAATGTATGGCACTGTAATGCACCTAATTCATCTCAGTCAACTTTAAGCTATTCCTTATAATAATGACAATAATGACAGAATAATGACAATGTTTATTTTTTGATAAAATGGTGTATGCATTTAAAAAAATAAAGGTTTTCTAAAAAAAAAAAAAAAATTAGTCTTTCTCTTATATATACTGCTCAAAAAAATAAAGGAAACACTTAGTCCCAGTTTGACTTGAACACCTCTCATATGTGTATGCAAGTTTAAGTCAAACCGGGACTAAGGGTTCCCTTTATTTTTTGAGCAGTATATTTTACATTGCTATTTAATTAAGCAAAAATACATTTTATCCGATTACTTGATTAATCGATTAAATTTTTGGTAGAATACTCGATTACTAAAATACTTGATAGCTACAGCCCTAGTTACGTTTTTCACCAATGAAAATTAAATGTGTAATTTTTGTCCAAATATAGATCTTGAATTTGTAGCAAATATGCCAGCATTATCTTATTGGCTAACTTTGCTAGCGGACTTTAGGTACTACTACCGTGTAAGGTAGCAGATAACTATTTCACTAATAATGAGACAAAAATAATAGGTCAGTACTATTATATTACAGACAAAAACTTTTAATAGCTAGGTTGTCTTGTATGTTTTGTGCGGAATGGGTGTGGTAGGGGGCCCCAACCGGATATTTTGTCATAGGGCCCAAAATTGCTAGCGGCACCCCTGGGTTCTGCTCTCCCTCCTTATAGTATAGCACAAACAAAAAGTCTATTTTAGTAATTTAATTAATATAGAGACCAAAAATGAAAAAAAAAAAAAAACAACACACTGAATACACAGCCAGAACCTCTGAACTGAAGCTTGGACTGTTAAATATTAAATCTCTTGCGTCTAAAGCAGTTATTGTTAATGAAACTATCACAGATCACAGAGTTTGATATATTATGTTTAAAAGAAATGTGGATAAAGAGAACAAGTATGTAGCTCTAAATGAAGTTAGTCCTCCTAGATACAGCTACATACACCAGCCTCGGCTAACTGTTAGAGGAGGAGGCGTCGCAGTTATTTACAATGATAATCCGACTATCGTACAAAAACACGGACACAAATTTAATGCATTTGAAGTTCTCTATATTAATATAAAAAAGGTAGTTACAAATATGAAGTCTGCTTAGTCAACCTCACTAATTATCATCTTCAGACCCCCAGCGAATTTCTCTATGAATTTGCAGATTTCCTCTCAAACCTCGTCGGTTATCTCAGATCACTGTCTTGTCTCAATAAAAATGCGTCATAGTAAAAATGTACGCACAGCACCGCGCTACCACATTAAACATACATTCACATCAAATACAACACAGAGCTTTAGCAAAAATCTCCCAGAGCTATCAACTTTGATTAGATCGCCATCTGACTCCACAGAACTCAATCAGGCGACTGAATATTTCGAGTCAACATTTCATTAAACTTTAATGATTAGATAATGTATATGTATATCCAGTTAAAAGGAAAATGATTAGAGATAAGAAAATTGCTCCCTAGTATAATGACCACACAGCACTTTAAAACAGACTGCTCGAAAATTAGCATGCAAATGGCATCAAACTAAATTGTTAGTATTTTTACTAACTAGTATTATTAGCATCCAAATAGCATGGAAGAGAGCATCCTGAACTATAACAAAGCTCTCAGTGCTGCTAGATCATTGTATCTCTCCACTCTTAGAGAAAATAACAAAATAATTCTAGATTTTTATTTAGTACCATAGCTAAATTATCTAGAAACAAGACCACTGCAGAAATCTCCACAACGACATAAGTAGTGAGGACTTCATGTACTTTTTCAATAACAAAATCGTAAATATTAGCCTAAAATTTCCGGCTTTGAAACCAGACAAGTTAAGATGATAAGTGGTACAGATGATAAACAAACCACATCACATCAAAACCTAGAACAGTTTACTCCACTTGAAGTGAATGAACTAATTTCACTTCTTCTTCTTCTTCAAAAAAAAAAAGTGTTAGATCATATACCGACACATTTTCTCAATTTAATTCAATTACATTTTTTATTAAATTTTATTGTCATTGTTAAAAAAATAACAAGTATACTGTAGATAACAACTAGATATCATTTGGCAACATATCCCGGCAAGTAATAAAGTGCAACCATAGTGCAGCAATGCAATAACCATAACGGCTATGTGAGGTAGGATATAGAGGATATTGAATATAGAAGGAGAGGGGAGGGTACACAAACCACAATCTTGTGTGTATGTATGTATTGCGTGTGCTGCATCAATGCAAAGTCCAGTTCACAGTTATTGTAATGATGTGTAATAATATGCAAGAATAAATGGGCGCAAGGTCCGAGAGGAAGGTGTCTAAACGTTCAGCAGCCTCACAGCGGTAGGAAAAAGGCTGTGGGACAGTCTGGTGTTTCTGGCCCGTATGGACCTGTACCTTCTACCTCATGGCAGTAGCTGAAACAGGTGATGTGCAGGGTGATGTTGATCCCGATGGATGTTGTGCACTCGATGAAGGCAGCGTGTAGTGTAGATAGTACTTATCTCCGGAAGACTAGTCCCGATGATTTTCCCCCGCTGCTTTCACCACCCGCTGTAGTGCCTGTTGTCCCGACCTAGGGCAGCTGGAAAACCACACCAAGAGTCCATATGTCAGCACATTCTCTATAGCACAACGATAAAAGTTCACCATAAGCTGCTGAGAAAGATTAGATCTTCTCAGTTTCCGCAGGTTGAAGAAACACTGCTTGGCCTTCCCTATGGCAGAGTTGATGTTATTGCCCCACATTAGGTCCTCTGTGACAGTTATGCCAAGAAATTTAAATCTGGTAACCCTCTCGACCGTCCCATTTCTGATAGTAAGTGGTAAGTGGATGGTCTTTGTGCCCTTACGAAAATCCACAATCATTTCCCTGGTTTTCTTGATGTTGATCTTGACTTGTCCTTTATGAGGACTCATCATTGTTATTGATCAGGCCTTACACCGTGATGTTATCAGCGAATTTAATGATTTAATGATGATAATTAGTAGGAAGGGAGGCGCACCATTCATGCGTGTATAATGTATAAAGTAAAGGGCTAAGTTCACATCCCTGGGGGACCCCGTTGTTAATGAGCACTGTGGATGATATGCTTTCATCCACTCGCACACACTGTAAACGATCTGTTAAAAAGTCCATAGTCCAGTTACACAAATCAGTGCTTAGTCCGAGCTTACAGAGGTTAATTTGCAGCTTATTTGGCAAAATGGTATTAAATGCCTAGCATACATATTTTTGTGTTCCAGATGTTTCAACATGTGATGGAGCACAATAGCCACTGTATCCTCTGTGGATCTGTTGGCTCTGTATGCAAACTGGTAATGGTCCAGTGTGGGTGGTATAACATCCTTAATGCGTTTAATCACCAACCTCTCCAAACACTTTGCTGGTATGGGTGTGAGTGCAACTGGTCTGTAATCATTTAGCAGGTAATGTTAGGTTTTTTGGGGATAGGAATTATTGTAGTTCTTTTAAAACATGCTGGTACCCATGACGTGGACAGTGACAGATTAAAGATGGTCGTGAAGACCTCCGCCAGTTCAGCTGCGCAATACTTGAGCACCCGACCCGGCACGCCATCAGGTCCGGCAGCCTTCCTGGGATTAATGTTATGAAAACACTGTCTTACCTCGTGACTGCTCAGGACTGGAGCAGTTTACTTTGGATGTAGCAAAAGTGAAAACTACAGCAGGGGGCAGAGCTTTTACTTACAAAGCCCCAAAGTTATGGAATACTGTAGACTTCCAATTAATGTTTGGGACTCAGACACAGTCTCAGTATTTAAGGCTAAAAACCTATTTAAGAATCTTTGTAAATAGATTTGCCTTGGGTAAAGGAGCAGATCTGGGGGAATCATGGATGTAGAGTATTATGGTGAACTGGTATGTTTAGATGCTGTCTTCCCCACTCTCATAGATTACTCAGGTTTGCTGACACTCAAGTGAATCTCAGAGAGCCCTCATGTCTATGTTTCCTTCTGGCTCTCCCTTTTAGTTATGCTGTCATAATTAGTCCTGCCGGAGTCCCTGCTTGCATTCTGCACTAAATATATTACCAGATATAAATATATTATACAGTACCAGAGGTGGGTAGCAACAAGTTACATTTACTCCATTACATTTACTTGAGTAACGTTTTGGAAAAAAATTCACTTCTATGAATAGTTTTACTGCACCATACTTTTTACTTTTACTTGAGTATTGGGAATTTTGTGATTTAGGAAGAAGTACCGCTACTCTTATTCTCGACTCATTACTTTTCTAACCATTTATTCTACCCATGTAGCCGGTAGATCTACCGTATGACTGTTTACCAATCAGATGCAGCAACAATAATCACATGACTCCGTTTGATCAATCAGGTCAGACGGCATAGTGTGAAAAAACCTTCAGCCGGTGCTCTATAATTTCATCTTACCTGTGAACTGTGAATCCGTCCTACACACGCTCACTGCGTACGTTTAAATATATACGTTTATATATATAAATAACAACTTCCACTGTTCTTGGAAAGCTGTCTACAAGATTTTGGAGAGTTTCTGAGGGAATTCATGCCCATTCATTCTGTAGAGCATTTATGAGGTCAGGTACTGATGTTGGACGAGTATATATACGTTATATATACGTTTATATATATATATATATATATATATATATATATATATATATATATATATATATACACACTAATATATATAATTATTATAATTTCGAGAAAAAATAAATAAATAAATCAGACATTGCGAATGAACAGTTACTCAGTACTACAGTACTTCTTTTCCCCGAATACTCCTGCCATATGTCAGTGGATCACCAGCTTCCTGACAGACAGGAAACAGCAGGTGAGGCTGGGAGGATGGCAAGATGGCGCCGGTGAGGTCGGCTGCCGTCACGACTGCTCCGACCTACTTTAACTTGTTTTTACTTTTTAAGTTAATTTTCGATAACTTTAAAACGGGTAATTCATCACAATTGAGTGCATTAGGTACGATAGAGATACTCTTATTTCTATTGGTATACAATGTACTCACAATTCGACGTTTTTGCTTCTGGATCCGAGCTGGCCGAGTGAGATCCTGAGGGAAAACAAAGGACGCGACGCGAAGCGGCGGCCCCGAGGGAAACGAGCTGGCGTCAGGAACAGGCTGAGAGCCCGTGCACACCGCACACCTCTGCCTAGCATCCTGCTTGCCAACGTCCAGTCACTGGAGAACAAGCTGGATGACCTCAGGGCCAGGATAAAGTTCCAGAGAGACATTCGGGACTGCAATCTCCTCTGCTTCACCGAGACATGGCTGAACCCAGCGGTGCCGGACCACGCCATTCAGCCGGCCGAGTTCTTCTCGGTTCACCGCATGGACAGGACACGGGACTCGGGGAAGACGAGGGGAGGCGGCGTGTGTTTAATGGTGAACAACAGCTGGTGCAGCAGTGCGAGCGTTGTTCCTCTCGCACGCTCCTGCACACCCAACCTGGAACTCCTGTCCATCAAGTGTCGTCCTTTCTATCTTCCTCGGGAGTTTACATCGGTCATAATCAGCGCTGTTTATATTCCGCCACAAGCGGACACGGACACTGCCTTATGCGAGCTGCATGAGGCTCTCACACAGCACCAGACACAACACCGGAACGCTGCGCCAAACTTTTATCAGCACATCACCTGCCCGACCAGGGGAGAAAGGACACTGGATTACTGTTACACAACAGTTAAGGATGGCTACAAGGCACAATCTCGTCCACCGTTTGGTAAATCTGACCACGCCGCCATCTTCCTCATGCCAAAATATAAACAAAGGCTAAAACAGGAACTTTCGGTTCAGAGGGAGGTCGCGCGCTGGACGGACCAAACGGTGGCCGCGCTTCAGGATGCAAGTGCATCTAGGAGCCTGTGGCAGGGACTAAGGACAATAACGGATTATAAAGCACCAACATCCGGTATGACGAACGCGGACATGACTCTGGCAGACGAGCTGAACACCTTCTATGCTCGTTTCGAGGCTGCAGCTAAAGACGGTAGCGTTGCTAATGATAGCGGCGCTAACGGCTGCAGACAGGAAGTCACTGCCAGCACCGGAAACGCGTTCATCATATCTGAGCATGACATGAGGAGAGCCTTCAAGAGAGTGAACACCAGGAAAGCAGCAGGACCAGACGGCATCTCAGGTCGAGTCCTCAGAGCCTGTGCAGACCAGGTTGCACCTGTGTTCACAGAGATATTTAACATCTCTTTATCTCAGTCGGTGATCCCACATGCTTTAAAGAGTCCATCATTGTGCCTGTTCCGAAGAAACCACATCCTGCCTCCCTAAATGACTATAGACCTGTAGCCCTCACATCAGTGGTGATGAAATGCTTTGAACGGCTGGTCAGAGACTTCATCATCTCCTCACTACCAGACACACTGGACCCACTACAGTTCGCATACCGGTCAAACCGCTCTACAGATGATGCTATCGCTCATCTTCTTCATACATCTCTCACACACTTGGACAGTAGAAGGGGGAATTATGTTAAAATGCTCTTCATCAACTACAGCTCAGCATTTAATACCATAATTCCCTCCACACTCACCACCAAACTGGAGCACCTGGGACTCAGCTCATCTCTGTGTCAGTGGATCTCCAACTTCCTAACTGGCAGACCACAGGCAGTAAGGATGGGTAGACATGTCTCAGCCTCCCTCACGCTCAGCACTGGAGCACCACAGGGTTGTGTTCTGAGCCCCCTGCTGTACTCTCTGTACACACATGACTGCGTAGCCTCTACTAACTCCACCACCATCATCAAGTTTGCTGACGACACCGTCGTGGTGGGCCTGATCACTGACAATGATGAGACGGCCTACCTGGAGGAGATTGGAAATCTGGAGACCTGGTGCCAG
>JAAGKR010012846.1:0-15427 GCA_011419295.1 Clarias macrocephalus
TGTGTGTGTGTGTGTGTGTGTGTGTGTGTGTGTGTCTGAATTTAGGTGATAAACGCCTCGCCTGGGGGCCTTCAAGTGCTCAATTATATCTTATAGATGGTAACTTAAGTGCAGCTGTGGGGATATTGGTTCTCACACACACACACACACACACACACACACACACACACACACACATGTTGTCATGGACACACACAAGGACTCTATCTGTCTCTATTCTCTTAGACATGTACTTAAGGAGTCATATACACAACTCCACAATGAAGTACTCTCTCTCTCTCTCTCACTGACACACACACACACACACACACACACACACATACACACACACACACACACACACAGTTCTGACAGCATCTCCTGCCCTCCAGTTGGTCAAGGTGACAGACACTGGTGCTCTCCTCAGGACAGATCACTCATTCTCACTGATGGAGCAGCATGGTGTGTGTGTGTGTGTGTGTGTGTGTGTGTGTGTGTGTGTGTGTGTGTGTGTGTGTGTGTGTGTGTGTGTTGGGGGCAGCGACACTTTCAAAGCCACAGATTATTTTATCATTTTACATGTAGAGTTACTATACACAGTATGTGTAATATAAAGTACATACAGTCATGTTCAAAAATCAGGAACTACTACGAAGTGTATATACTACTTAAAACATACTACTAAGTGTGTATATACGGGTTGGACAATGGAACTGGAATGTCTGGTTATTCATTAGTATGGTGTCGGGCCTCCTTTTGTGGCCAATACAGCATCAGTTGGTCTTGGTCCTGCACGGTGTCCAGAGGGATTCTGAGTCGTTCTTCTTGCAGAATAGTGTCCAGGTAACTGCGTGATGATGGTGGAGGAAAACGTTTCCTGACTCGCTCCTCCAAAACACCCCAAAGTGGATCAATAATATTTAGATCTGGTGACTGTGCAGCCCTGGGAGATGTTCAACTTCACTTTCATGTCCATCAAACCACTCTGTCACCAGTCTTGCTGTGTGTATCGGTGCATCATCATCCTGATACACGGCACCGCCTTCAGGATACAATGTTTGAACCATTGAGTGCACATGGTCCTACAGAATGGTCCGGTAGTCCTTGGCAGTGATGCGCCCATCTAGCACAAGTATTGGGCCTACAGTAGGGAATGCCATGATATTGCAGCCTAAACCATCACTGATCCACCCCCACGCTTCACTCTGGGTGGTTCGCTTCTTTGGAGCTTCTCCACATCGTAACTCTCGCGGATGTGGGAAAAGTGGACTCACCAGAGAACAATACATGTTTCACATTGTCCACAGCACAAGATCTCTGCTGCTGGCACCATTGAAACCAACCTTTAGCATTGGCACGAGTGACCGAAGGTTTGGTTATAGCAGCCCGGCCATGTACATCAACCCTGTGGAGCTCCTGAGGAACAGTTTTGGTGGAAACAGGAGAGATGAGGTGCACATTTAATTCTGCAGTGAGTTAGCACCCGGACAGCTTCCTCTTATGCCCAGAGTTACTCCTGTTGGATGTGGTTGGTCCTTCTTGGTGGTATGCTGACGTTACCCTGGATATCATGGGTCTTGATACATCACAAAGACTTGCTGTCTTGGTCACAGATGCGCCAGCGAGACGCACCAACAATTTGTCCTCTTTTGAACTCTGATAATATTGTTGTGTGTACTGCAATATTTTAAGCAAAGCTGTGCTATTACTCTGCTAATTAAACCTTCACATTGCACCAGTAAGAGCAATTAATGAAGATTGGCCACCAGGCTGCTCAATTCACAAGTAGGTTTCACAGTGCGGATCTCAGACCTTAAGCAGCTCAGACCTGTACATTCTTTGCATGCTAATATCCCTGTATTGTTTTTTTTTGTTGTTGTTGTTTGTTTCTCTCGTCTGCTTCCTGATTTAATGGTCCAGTAAATTGCACTCGTTTAGCTTTTTTTTTTATTATTATGTGGTGCTCATTGTTTGGTACATTTACAACCATCACCATGAGGTTTATGGCTGATTTATGTTGGTTTGTCAAGTCTGCGCTGTCGCTCTTGCCCCTTACCCCTTAGGGTAGGGTAGGGTCGGACATGCACCTTCACATAAATGTAACTACATGTCTACAACAACTATGATTGGGCATCGCATTTCCAGCTTCATCTACACTTCTGTTTTTGAATCGAGTTAAACAGTGTGCTGACCGTATCCTCTGGTGCCTTCTCTTGTTTCCGCCTGGCAGTCATTTCAAGTGCCTGTTGATCATCATTAGCGCCAGTTCCAGTCCTCTACAATAAAAAAAAACACTCACCAGAGATTGGTGAGGAAATTCAGCACAGTGGCATAGAAACTTCACCGCCAACTAGTGGTCTGGTGATGTAATTCCAGAGCGACACATCCACAACTATAAATACTGACAATACCGATGAAATAGGTTCTGTGTAGCTTTGATGCAGAAGCATAAATCTGGCGTTACTGATGGACGCGTGGATAGCACTTAATGCTCTGACTGCCAGAACCCGGGTCCAAGGTCCCACTCATCATCTATACAGCTTAATCCATATACAGAGTCACGGAGGGCCTGGAGCTTATCCCAGGAGACCTATTGCACAAGGCAGGGTAGACCCTGGACAGGGTACCAATCCATCACAGGGCCATCACTCATTCAGGGGACCCCAATTAGCCTAATCTGCCTGTCTTTGGACTGTGGGAGGAATCCATGCACACAGAGGCGGGAATCGAACCTGAATGGGATTCTAGCCCGGATTGTCATTGTTACATCATTTTTCATCAAAATGTTTGGAACGTTTGAACCTCCAGTGTTGCTGAATTTACATTGGCACAACGTTTTGACAACCAAGAAATCCCCACTTCTAAAAGTAGTAACTTTATTTTTTTTGTCAAGGCCATGAGCACATTTCACAGTACGTAAGTGTAATGACAATCAAAAAGCAATATTTCTTCAATTTAGCAAAATCCAATATACAAGACTGAGACAAATCCAATTACAAATGACAACACATAAATAAATAAATAAATAAATAAATAAATAAATAAATAAATATGCAACAAGTATGAGTACAGAGATAAAATGTCCTGAAAGTCGACTCCAGTCCTACTGTCTTCTGACGTTTGGTGTAAAAGACCTGAACACAAACCCATTGCTGCCATCTGATTGTGTATAAGCTGCTTTGTAGTGCAAGATTGATGATTGGCCAACACTACAGTCAAAAATAAAAAAGGAAAGTAAAAACACCGCGTGTGGTTGCTTCTGCCGTGAAGTTACAACTTAACCATAAATGAAGGAACAAAACCATCAGGTATTGAAAACCACACTGTTCAGCTTTAAATGAGCTTAAAATGTCTCGTTAGACGATGACTTTCATTCTCTCATCTCATTCTTATGTACAGTAGATGATGGGGTGGCAATAATTTCGAATCACCTCACTTTCTATAATCATGTTTGACTGGTCATCATCTGATGGGTGCTGATAATTTTGGTGTCGACATATTACAACGTCCTTACTCAAAGGGTACAAGCCATGTAAGTGTGTGTGTGTGTGTGTGTGTGTGTGTGTGTGTGTGTGTGTGTGTGTGTGTGTGTGTGTGGGCGCATAGAAATGACCTGACATCTATTTCAGTTGTCAGCAGAAGTTTGTTTAGAGGGCACTGTGACTCATCGTCTCTAAACACACACACACACACACACACACACACACACACACACACACACACACACGCTCCCAGGGTGAAGAGGCTGAAGGCTAATAAAGCCTCCAGAAGCTGAGGAGTGTCTGAGAGCTTTAGGTGCTTTAGTGTGAGGGGTGAAAGCTCAGTGAAGGAACTCTGGTAAACCCACAGAAGAGGTTACTAAAGGTTAATTAACCCAGATGGAGTGATTAAAAAAAAAAAGAAAGAAAAAAGAAAAGAAAAATAATAACATGTATTCTTTTATTCTTCACCAAAGCTTGTTCAGTAAATTCTGGATTTTGATTAGTCAGAAGTTTAAGAGAGGCTCTGAACCCTGTGCAGCTGCAACTCACAGGTTGATTTTAATGCTTATATTATTATAATGATTATATTGATATTAAAAGAAAACAATTATGTTTCCATAAGTTATAAAGCTTCTATTAAATATTATATCCTTTGGTATAGTGTTAGCCGGCTAGCTATGTTTAATAGTTTAACTTTAGCTAGGTTTCCTCAGTGGCAGCCCAGTGGTTGTTGGTTATCCATTTACTTTCAGACTAAGCACCTCCCACCTGTTGGTTATCCACCCACTTCCAGAGTTAAGCCCCTCCCATATGTTAATATCCACCCACTTCCAGTGGAAGCACCTCCAACTTGTTGATATCCTCCTACTTGTTGGTATCCACCCACATCCAGTGTAAGCACCTCCCACCTTTTGGTTATTTGCCTACTTCCAGTAAGGCACAGTAAGCCCCTCCTACTTCTTGGTTATCCACCCACTTCCAGAGTAAGCCCCTCCCATTTGTTGGTATTCACCCACTTCCAGTGGAAGCACCTCCCACTTGTTGATATCCTCCTACTTGTTGGTATCCGCCCACTTCCAGTGTAAGCACTTCCCACCTTTTGGTTATTTGCCTACTTCCAGTGTAAGCTCCTCCCACTTGCTCATTATCCAACACAGTAAGCACCTCCCACCTCTTAATTATCCACCCACATCCAGTGTAAGCTCCTCCCACTTTTGATATCCTCCTACTTGTTGGTATCCGCCCACTTCCAGTGTAAGCACCTCCCACCTTTTGGTTATTTGCCTACTTCCAGTGTAAACTCCTCCTACTTGTTCAACACAGTAAGCCCCTCCCGCTTCTTGGTTATCCACCCACTTCCAGTATAAGAACTTCCAACTTGTTGGTATCCACCTACTTCCAATGTAAGCACCTCCCACTTGTTGATATCCTCCCACTACTAGAGTAAGCACCTCCCACCTCTTGGTTATCCACCCATATCCAGTGTAAGCACCTCCCACTTGTGTTTGGAAATTATTATGTTATTACCAGCAGCCCAATTATTTGAGTATTGCATCATCATACATTTTTAATTGCAGTAAATTAAAGTACAGTTACTAAATGTAAGACATGGTGGTGGCGCGCTGGTGTAGTGGTTAGCACTGTGGCCTTGCATATGCAGCAGTCCCGCCTCGGATGTGTGTGAGTGAGGGTTCCATGAGGTTCCGCTAACAAAAATGGCATTTGTTTTATCAGTGCAATTTTTTTTTGTTTGTTTTAAATCCTATATGTAATTTGCATAGGCTAATGTGTCAGGCATACATCATTAATCCCATTTTTATTTCGGTTTATTCATTGAAATTACTAAGATTATATTTACTTACTATCTTCTTGTTTGCATAATGTATTCTGTAAATCTTAGATAAAGAGGATTCTAGGGTTTTAGGACTGTTTAATGCTTTTTTTTTTTTTAAGATCTACTTTCCCAAAGGGGAAGCCATAAATTGTCTGGTTCGACATTTTGTAATTGGCCATTTCATCCCCCATAAATCCTTAATATCACTTTATAATAGTCTTATCTAAGAGGCATGGCTTTTAAATGCCACAGTTTTGATCTGCCTGAGATACTTACCTCTCGTGAATAATGCGCACAACTCCGTTTTAATAAATAATAAAAAAAATAAAATAAAATAAAACGAGCAGAAAATGGCGCGTAATTGGCACGCGATGGGACGGTTTAATCCGTGTAAATGAAAAGACAAAATTAGCTGGATAATTCTGCTCATCTGACTGGGCTTTATGGCTGTTTGCGGTGGATTTGTGCGAAATGAAGCCCCCGAAGCCAAAACGCTGGAGCCTTGCGCACTCTGATAATGCGGTGCAGCTGTGTTTGCTGGTGAATCAGCTGGCCCTGCTGTTGGATGAAATATCTGCTTGGATGGGGTGCCATAATTTATACCCGTCACAAATTCCAAGCAAATGCAACAATGAATGCGAAAGCCAAGCGTTTTGTTGGCATTCTGTGAAAAGTACTACTATGAGCACTAAATAATTAGCAAACGAGCGCTTTTGTTTCAGAGTCCTGACTCACTGAGCATTTCCTTCTAATACGTCCGATTCGTTGTTTATTAGCTCATTATTAATGAGCTGGAATAAATATGTAGCGCTTATGGAAACTGAATTGAAAAATGACTGAACGACTCTTGGCAGGTGAACGCATGCCACATGCATTTACCTTAAGAAAGCTTCCCTTGTGTGCTGCTAATTAGGACTCGTTATCTTTCGCAGCCTGCAGTCCTTTAATAAAAATGGCCTAATTAGGGATTAGTGGTTCGAGGTTCATTAGAGGCTATTATAAAAGAAACTAGAAGGTGACGTGTGAGGTAGGAAACACTGTGGCACGGTAAGAGGAAAGAGCTCGTTTATTTGTAAAAGGACAGGAATGACTGATCAGCAACGAAGCAAACATCGAAGGTTGTTTAATCAACAGTGATTTAACAACAATTACATTTACAACAATTATAGTCATCTCCTGCCAAGATGGCGATGACCAGAGCGCCCACAGTTGAGCTTCAAAACTGCTCTTCAGGAAACCTTCAGGTGATGTCAGGTTGGGTTTGTTCAGTTCTTTGGTACAAGCCAAGAACATAAACAAGCAAATCAGATTTTTCCCCTCTTGTGACCTCATATAAAAGGACTTGTTGCTCAGACACTCTCCCCCGACAGCTGAGCCACACCCCATCCAGAGAACAGGAGATTTCTGAGACCTCATTTTAAAAAATTGGTTATTATGGGACCTTTAAAGGGACCTCTCTATTGAGAAATTCTTTCTACTGGATCTTTGGTTGGTTAAGAGTTATAATATATAATTAGAACCGTTAAGAACATTAGTTGTTGGATGGACCTTCAGGATCTGCAGTAGAAGGGTTTATGAAAAGGAAAAATCAATACAGGGGCATCAAAAAGTGCCAAATCCGGCCCCATAAGAGTTCTAATCCCGTCATGTTTCAATCAGCGTTTGTGAGTTTTTTTTTTTCTTTTAAGAAACTTTTTTAAAATAACATCCAGGATCTTTTTGTCTACATTTACTATCACCAAGGAACTTACTTTCAAATTAAGCTCCTGCTGTAAGCTGCATCCAAGAAATAGATGTTGAAAACACCTGGTTTAATTAACAGCATGAGCCGTGTCATTAATGGCTTGATTCGTCTCTGTCTCCTACCAAATTTTCTTTCATCCTACTTGAACTTGCTGTTCATTTCTCTTCACATCCTTGTTTACAGAGCCATCGCTGCTGCAGTTCTTCTGTAATTAGTCTCCGTATCGATCGGTGGAAAAGTACAACAGAAAAAAAAAAAAAGATCGCAAATGGAAAAAACAGAAGGAACCAAGACGCAGGAATAACACCTTGCTTCCTCCGTTAAGCCGACTGTCGTTTTAGGACACATACATCTCGCTGACAGCATAATTGTTCCGAAGCGCTAGCGGCCAATTTCCGTCAAGCATGAACAAGAATAATGCCCGTGTCGGCCAAAATGGAAAACGGGGCGGGGGGGGGTTGGGGGAGGCAGGTTTTCCGGTGTGAAACTGGGTTTAATTTCAGATCCGTATCAGCAAACTGTTGGACACGAGGTGGTAATAACCTCTTCTCTCACGCTCCGAAGATAAAGTGGACACAGTGTTTAGGAGACGATATCTAGATCGACCTCCACCTTTAAAACTGACACAGGAAACAGAGGTGCCAAGTAGAGTCTCTTGGCACTGCTTTATTTGTTTCCACTTAAAGAAATGGTTTCTTTAAATCTATGTCTTTGGCTGGCTATAGTTACCCTTAAAGAATTTACCAGTATAAACCAGCAAAGGATTTAAAGGTCCAGTAATATCCTATTTCTTCAATGCAGGTCCCCTCTCTCCCCTCTCTCCCGAGTGTTTATGTAAATGAGATAGCAGCAAAACCAGGGGAAGGTTTCTTCTTATATGAGGTCACAAAAGGCGTGTTTGGGGGTGTGTTTGGCTTATTTAAGACCCGTCCAATTAAAATGGAATAAAAACAAAAATCAGCAAATGGTTTAGATTTTATCACCAATCTGAACATCTAAAATTCCTAGAATGTACATTTTGCAAAATAGGTGTCCTTTAAATACTACATTAAAAAAAAAACATAAAGAGAGCTGCACTATAGCATTATATGTCATTGTGGGGACATTGTGCTTTACACCAACAACAAAAAAAGGAAAAGAGCAAGAGCAATCCACACACACACACACACACACACACACACACACACACACACACACACACACACACACACACACACCAGTGATCACAGGCAGTGTAAGCAATAATCAAACCTAATGTCCCTCGTCTCCTCTGTATAAACATACTTTGATTATCCGACACGGTCATGTGCCCTGTTTCACGAACGCCACTGATTTATCGACCAATTCATCAGCCGAAGCTGAGCTGAAAACATTAGGTTAACGACAATAGAGACCTCCGAATGCGCTGACTTTGACTTCACATCTAGATTTGTCTGGTAGATAGAACATTTATTAAGATAAAAGACTCAGAGGACATTATTCACATCCCAACGCCTTTAGTTAATTCGCTTCAAATATCCCGACTGTCTCAGTGGACGACCTCTTGTTTTTCTATGTTTGAGAAAGATCTGAAAGCACGGAATTGCGTACATGCGTTTCATTTCAACCGGAAATATGGACTACCACCAGAAAGCTAATGTAAACTTGTTTTCGTTATTTTGTTATTAGCCAGCTAGGCATTTTTGAAAGCCAGCGTGACCCTGTAAATACTTTGGAGGACAAGGAAGTTGCAGACGGCGAATAAAAAATGCATTAACTACACGCTTTAACTACCCACGCTGGCACTTCTACAAAGCTCGCAACCGCCATATGTGTCCGGATTTAATTATCGTATATAACAGAGATTCATAAAGGTGTGAAAATCATGTTGTCACGTGCCATGTGCTGTATACAAACATTTCCCCAACAGACCCAATCTCATTCTCGCGGCTTCTTCTATCTGCTCTTGTTGTTGCTGTTGCTGTTGTTGCTGAAGATGCGACACATTTCTCACGATATTCTCTTTTACTTAGAGCATAGCCATAAATAGACCCCACGGGGGCTTTTTTTGCTAGAGTCGATATCTCTTTATCCTTTTATCGATGCTTCTGCTGCTTTTCTTTTAGAGGGCACTGAATGGTGGAGTCTTTCTCGGGAAAATGAGACAGATTCAAAAAGAAGATTTGCTGTTTGCTGTAGTCTGGGGACAAAAATGAGACAAAAAGCCATTTTGCTAAGTGAGCAAGGGAGATCTTGTGTGGATGCTGGTGCTCTGTTAAAGCATATTAGAATGTTCTGAACAGGCTACCTAACATTTCGCAATACAAATGGTGACTTGTTTGGCAACGTATTAACTTTTAAATTTGACAATATCTTTAAGGTACATGCAAATTCTTTTTCTGTGCAACTCTTATTTCCTATTAGACTTTTGCACACTGGATGAATATTTCAACAAATCAGAACGTGAGGAAGATAGAGAATCTGAAAGTATGAAAGAAACTTGAATCCTGAACCATAAGCAGTAAGTACCCTCTCAGTAAGTACTCAACATTTCCTCTGCTGCTTCCTCCCCTTCACTTGTCCATTCTTTTAGTCACTATCATTGTTAGTACATCCTGAAATGTGTCGCAATGCAATATGGGTTGCAGACGGATCATGTTCATTTGATTAAGAGTAAAATATGACTTTGAGTTTATCCAGTTAATGACGAGATTAGGGTAGAAATAAGGCCAGTCTTTATTTATGTCAGAATTGGAACTGTAAGGATCAGACCTGGGATTTGGGGACCTTAGATTTCTATCTAACCAAGAACTGAATCATCTAACTCCGTTAGGTCAGCCATGATACAGCACCCTGGAGCAGGTAAGGTCGCTCAAGGTTGCCACTGTTGTGCCCTTGAGCAAGGTCCTTAACTCCATCTGCTCCAGGCTCCCCATGACCTTGCATACAGGATAAAGAAGCATAGAGAGAGTGAGAGAGTGAGTGAGTGAGGTACCATTGTACCATGTGCATAGACTGGTCCTGCTATGGCTCCCTCCAGAGGTTATAGGGCATGAGACGGGGTACACCAATCCATGTACCAATCCATCACAGGACACACACACACATATCAGCACACATGCTCATTCACACACTATTTGTGCACACCATTTAGCCTAATCTGCATGTCCTTGGACTGTGGAAGGAGTACCCAGAGGAAACCCCCCAAGCACGGGGAGAACATGCAAACTTCATGCACACAGACCTAAGGCGGAGAACCTGGAGCTGCAAGGCAACAGTCCCAACCACTAAGCCTCTCTGCTGCCCACAGTACAATGGTACCATAGCATATAATCATTACTATTATAGTACATAAACATGTCGTGGTAGTACCATACTAGAGTAAATGGTAGAACCATGTATAGTACCATGATAAAACACATGTACCATGTTAGAACCATGTGCCATAGTGTGATACATGTACTATATCAGCAAGTACCATCATGTACCATGGTACTGTCAAAAATACCATATTACAGCTACCATCAAACTACCAGCATACTTATATTGTGGTTAAATTTCTTGTGGGACACATAAGTCCTTGAGCAAGTCTTGTTTCAACCTAGTATGAAATATCAAAATCAGCATAAAATACTTACCACCTTCTACAAGACTGAAACAGCTGTTTGCACGTATTTCCCCTCCCCACGACCGCCATTAGATTAAAAGCCCCTTTTACGCAGCACATCTGTTGCAACAACTTTCGTCTTAATATAAACCGGCAATGCATTAACAAGCATTAGTAGACTCTCAGAGTGACTAAAATCCCTGGGAGGTGTAACTTTTTAGTTTTTTTTTAGAACATCAAGGCCAGAATCGTGGAGCGAAAGCTGTTGCAGGTGTAAAATACCTTACTTGTACATAATTAAGCAGCTGCTGAGGTTAAGGATATGTGAAGGCTGATTCAGTGAGACAAATGTTTAGGTACGTGGGGAAATGCCAGCATTCTGATTTGATTATAAAACTCACACATGTCCTTTATACCTCATAGAACGAACTGTGGAATGTTCTTCAGATCAGGCACAAGGATGCGTTCTTGACCTAATGAGTTAAAGCAGTTGTAGTAAGGCACTGAATGGCTATCCTCCTGAGTTAGAGCTGACCCCTACTAACTGTTGGATCACAACGCATCAGGATTAAGATAGGACTTTCGAGCAGGGTCAATGCTGCGATTGAGGAAAATGGATTGATACTGCTTCAAGTTGTCCTGTAGTTTTGTGTAGTTGGATGTTTTGTTTGTGTGTTGATTAAGTATTTGGGAGTGTATTTGGACTCAGCTGACTTTTTCTGAATTTCCATTCAAAACTAGTATTGGCATGCTGGGACTGAGGAAGTATTGATGAACAGGACAGTGCTGATCATCGCTGGTCCCTCCTGCTGATCCGTGGTGGGATTTTGGCTTGCATTTGTTTATTAGCTGGTCTTTATTGGAAATAAGGAAATAATGTGCTAGGGCCAGTCCTAAAACGTGGAATTTCAGCAGTACTATTCAATGATGGTGGCGTTGGGGCAGTATAAATCAATGCTGCGATTTATCAATTTAAAGTTTGAATCCCAGTATCGAAATCGAAATTGTTTTGTTTTGCTCAATATTGCACTAATCCCAACAAAACTGCCTCAATCCAACTTTTGATTAATACTGCCTCAATGCCAATATTGATTAATGTTGGCTCAATTGACTATTATTGAGATTGGGGTAGTATTGATTGATGGTGGGGGCTGGGCTGTACAATATATCAATGGTGGGAGTGGAGCAAATTTGATTCATTTTGGGATAGGAGAAGTATTGATTATTGATCAGACTGGGGCAGTATTGATCGATGCTGGGATTTCGGATAGTATTAACCGATGCTGGGAATTGGGGCAGTGTTGATCGATGCCAGAATTGAGGCAGTAGTGATCAATGCTTGGATTGGGGTACTAGAGATTGATATTGGGATTGGGGACGTATTAATCAATGCTGGAAATGGGGCCATATTGATTGATGCCAGGATTGGGCAGTACTGAAAGATTGTGGGATTGGGGTAATATTGATTGTTGCTGGGATCGGGCCAGTATTGTTCAATGGTGCGAGTGGAGCAGTACTATGCATTGATGGTGGGATTAGTGTAAAAGTGATTAATGTTGGTATAGGAGCAGTATTGATCGATGCTGGGAACTGGGCCGTATTGACTGATGCCAGGATTGGGGCAGTATTGAAGGATTATGGGACTGGGGCAATATTGATCGTTGCTGGGATATGAGCAATATTGATTGATGGTGGGATTGGGGCAGTATTGTTCAACGGTGGGATTAGAGTAAAAGTGATCAATGCTGGGTACAGGGCAGTATTGATCGATGCCAGGATTGGGGCAGTATCGATCCATGCTGGCAGTATTGAACAATCTGGTGGGATCTGTGCAGCATTGATCAGTGCTGGGATTGGGGTAGTGTTGATTGATGGTTGGATCGGGGCAGTAATGAATGAAGCTGCGACTGTATTGATTAGTGCTCTCTTTCCTACAATCTCCCTGTCTTTTAACTTTCTTCCTCTATCTATTGCTCTGCAGTTGTCTCTTTCCTTTTCTATTATTTATGCAGGTCTGTCTATCTGTATGTACATCATACATTTGAGCGTCAATGTGTTTGTGTGTGTGATAGGAAGATTGAAAGACAGACAGACAGACAGAGAGACAGAGAGACTCTGAAAGAGAGAGAATAAACAATAGGCATGTGGGGAGTAATTGCCAATTATCTGAGTACTACAATATACACTGTGCTACATTTGTTTTATTTTCTACTCTGTGATCTACAATGCAGGTAAATAAGAAGAGGTCTGTGTGCATAAACAGAGGTCTATGTGTGTGTGTGCGTGTGTAGGAGTGTTGCCCGCCATGACTTTGATTGAGCTTGTGTTGCTGCATGCTAATAACTCCACATTTACACAATCAGCTTGAAGACTTTCTTATTCGAGATTCTTGCCTTAGATCTTCACCCAGAACACCCACACAAAGTGGCACCTGGTAAGGCAGCGCTCTTCAATCCCCGCATGGAGCAGGAAGGTGTGGCAGGGGACAGAGTCACACCCATGGCGATGGCGTAAGCTACAACGGCATCTTCAGCGTTACGTCTCGTCTAGGGTCTTCGCCCTCTGACTCGGACGTTGCTGGTGACGCCGTTTCCTCAGAGTCACGCTTGAACTTATATTATAGGGTCGAACAATATTTGAACTCAGGACAAGTCTGCAAAGCTCCAGCAAAAAAAATAATAAATTCAGGAACTTGGAGTAGCCCCAAGAAAACACGAGACGGAATGTTCGACAATCAGTGACCCAGAGACGCAAAGTACCAGAACTTAAAGACAACAAGGACGCACGGGTGAAGGGGCTCGATCGATGTCCTGTATATATTCACTCGAGCAGGTCTGCTTACTCTGTTCCAGCTAATCCTGCTAGCCCAGGCCCTAATAACGCAGAAATACTTCCTATGGAAAACTCCAGGAGCTTGGGTCATGATCTTCAACGTTACCATAGCAACAGATTTTACTTTCCGTCACGGAGCCACGGCTTTTCTTACGGACTTCATTTCCCCGAAAATTGTGACAACGAGTAGAAAGAAACCTGCAGCGATCTGAGTGGCGTTCAATATTAAATACATGTTTTGGTCATGCTGTAATCAGAAACATTACTGGCTGTAAAGAATGCGTTTGATGTCAAATAATGGAGGCAATTAAAGTCCATGTTCTTCTAAATGTGTGTGTGTGTGTGTGTGTGTGTGTGTGTATGTGTGTGTGTGTGTGTGTGTGTGTGTGTGCTTCTAGGAAGCTGTGATTTATTGAGTAAGGATTTCATGTTTAATTTAATTGCGTGTGCTCAGAGCATTAGGGAGTGTATGTAGGACGAAATTGTGTGAGTGTGTCTGTGTATGCGTGTGTGTGTGTGTGTGTGTGTGTGTGTGTGTGTGACTTGCTCTAAATCAGAAAAAGCACTAGAAAGTTCTCTGTAACACAGAGATGCCCATCATAGCCTTTTAGCATAAAATGCTTAGCCCAGGATGAACTCTATTATAGATGCAAGCTTTTAGTTTCATACGCACACACACACACACACACACACACACACACACACACACACACACACACTGTTTGTATGCTTTCCACATTCTTCAGAGGCATCTTTAGACACATCTTAATCAGAGACATTGTCTTTTATTGAATAAAACAGATGAGACGGTCAAATCTTTTTCTTCTTCTTCTTCTTCTTCAACACTGTAAGTGCGAGCGACGCTGAAAGGTTTCTGGAGCTGCTTTTTATTAACGTTAACACAGAACTTTGTGTCGCTGGAGTCCAGCGGAATTAAAAGTGGACCATTGTGTAAAGTTGCACGCTGAGTCGGCGTTGGGCAGATTCGACAAGCCGTGTGTGTGTGTGTGTGTGTGTGTGTGTGTGTGTGTGTGTGTGTGTGTGTGTGTGTGTGTGTGTGTGTGTGAGAGACAGAGAGAGAGAGAGACGGCTCTGAGAGCAGCTCTTGTCACTGCGCAGAGGCGTGGGATTAGTTTCACACACGACCCTGCGGCAGCTCTTAAGCCTCCAGGTCTTAAAAAATGTGCTTCTGCTGGATCCAGCAAGTGTGCAAGTGTGTGTGTGTGTGTGTGTGTGTGTGTGTGTGTGCCATAGTCATTGTTTGATAGTCTGTAATCTATGATGAAATAGCAAAAACGTCTAATGCATCTTGAAAATATATTAATATCACTGGAGAGAGAGAGAGAGAGAGAGAGAGAGAGAGAGACAGAAACAGACAGAAACAGACAGAAAGAGAAAGTGAGACAGATGACAGACTGACAAAAAGACAGACAGAGGGAAAGAGAAGCAGACAGACAGTCAGAGGAAGAGAAGACTGAAAACAGACAGAGTAAAAGACAGAGAGGCCGACAAATAGATCGAGAGAGAGAGAGGTTGAGGTTTTAGACTCACTTTATTATAACAAAATTAAATAAGGGACTATTTTACAATTTATATACAATTATATGCATTGTGTGTCTACACATATACACATATACACATAGAGAGAGAGAGAGATTTTAACTCACTACATATACACATGTACACATACACACACACACCAGCACACACATACATATACACACACACACACACACACACACACACACACACACACACACACACACACACACACACACACACATACACACACACACACACTCATACACACATACATATACACACACACACACTCATACACACATACATACACACACACACACACACACACACATACACACATACATATACACACACACACACACTCATACACACATACATATACACACACACACACACTCATACACACATACATACACACACACACACAC
>JAAGKR010012847.1:0-15419 GCA_011419295.1 Clarias macrocephalus
TCTGTGCTTCTTTAACTGAGGTTCTGGGTACAAACCCTTTACTGCAGAGAGAACTGGATCTGAGTGGGAAAATATCTGGAGACTCAGGAGTGAAGCAGTTCTCTGCTCTACTGAAGGATCCACACTGCAGACCTGAGACACTCAGGTGTGTGTTCTGATTTCTGCACCTCATCTTGTTCTCCTTAGAACCAGTAGTTGGTGTTTCCACCTCACAGCTCCAGGGCTTCTGTTTTTCTATCCTGGTAAATGATCTCTTCGAGTATGTGAATGTGTGTGAAGGACTGGAGTGCAGTGTGTGTTCCCTCCTCATGTCCAGCGTTCATGGCACAGACACTTCATCCACCACCGCCCTGACCAGGACAACCTCATGATTAAGAGGATTTTATTTTTTATTCTACAATATACTCACTTTCATTTGATGTGATTTGCTGTGAATCTAATGGATGTTTATCACACAGTGATGATAAAGAGTCTAATGCACTGTGTGTACAGCCTGGACAGAGCAATTAGTTATAAATGTTTAATGTGTATGATGGTTGGTTTTCTGTTTTGTGTTTAAAGATCTGTGTCTCAGCTGTGTTCTCTGTCTGCAGGCTGAGTAAGAGCGGTATTACACAGACAGGCTGTACTGATCTCATATCAGCTCTTACTGCAAACCCTTCACACCTGGCAGAGCTGGACCTGAGTGAGAACACTCTGGGAAATGCAGGAGTGAAACAGATCTCTACTCTACTGGAGAGTTCATCCTTCAAACTACAGAAACTTGTGTATGTCATTTAATATCATTCGTTACTGGATCAGTGATATTTTTACTTCACTGTCAGTGTATTTGTAGCCTGTAGGAACTGATTATAGAGTCACTCATTCAGCAGAGCATTTTGGTTAATCTTAGTCAGTAGTAGTAAAAGGTTAAAGTTAAGAGTGTTTACCTTCTCGCTCCTTCTCCAGACTTTCAGACTGCAGTATAACAGGGGAAGGATATACTGCTCTGGTTCAAGCTCTGATGTCAAACCCCTCATCACACCTGATAGAGCTGGACCTCAGAGGGAACGACCCTGGACCATCAGGACTGAAGGAACTCAGGACTTTGATGAAAAATACAAAATGTAAACCAAAGACTTTGAGGTGAGATTTTTTATTTGTAAAATCCAGCCTTAAATTCTCAGTAACATTTCACTGTTGTGGAAAACCGCACATGTGAGTTAAGATTTAGTCATCAGTTGTACATTAATATTTAGTCAAAACTTTATATTTATTTAAATCTGCCAACCGCCCTTATCTCAAATTCAAATTTTATTGGTCACATAAACAGTTACACACAGTACTCTGGTGCATTGCTGTACATGGCTTTAGAGTTTTAACAATGGACATTATCACAATGCAGCTTAATAGAATCAAAATAAAATTAAGGAGATCGGTATGAGATGTATGAGGAAATATGCTTAAATCAGATAGATAGATAGATGGAAATATGCTTAAATCAGATAGATAGATAGATAGATAATGTATACATTTGTAACTGTGTATTAATTTAAATCTGTTGTCTCTCTCCAGGTTGTTGAAAAGTCCTGATGCACAGAGAGCTTGTGATGATCTGACTGGTGTTCTGGGTATAAACCCCACACTGCAGACGGATCTGAATCTGAGCGGGAAAATAGACGGAGACTCAGGAGTAGAGCGACTCTGTGTTTTACTGAAGGATCCACACTGCAGACCTGAAACACTTCAGTAAGAACTATTATTCTGTATTCATCTGGAAACTTCCATTACTAATGGAAATGTTGAATGGTTTGTTTTCAGGTCTGATTGGTTGAGTTTCTGTGCTTTTAGTACGAGTGAGGAGTTTAAAGAGAACAGGCTGTGTGTAGAGAACTGATTTCAGATTAAATCACCAAAGCACTTCAATACACACAGAACACAGACAGTGGAATATTAATGGGAGATTCTCTACCCATAAACCCAGAGTTATATCTGCTGAATTGTTCTTTCAGACTCAGTGAGTGTAATCTGACAGAGAGAGGATGTTCAGCTCTGCTCACAGCTCTCAGATCAGAATCCTCCACCCTGAGGGAGCTGAGTCTGAGTAACAACAGGATTCAGGATTCAGGAGTGAAGCTGCTCTCTGAAGAACTGAAGAATAAACACTGGAAACTGCAGACTGTCAGGTAATTACTACACACACATCTAATACACTAACAGGACTGAACTCTAGTCCCTTTCACACAGACAGGGTGGGAATATTGTACCGTCAGTGCACCTTGGTGTTCTGTGTGAAAGTAATGGAGGCAGAATCAGGGGTTGTTGTCATGGCAACAGCACCTCAGCACTTAATTCACCAGCCCTTGTTATTTTATATCAATGCATGTGTTATTACTTACATTGATACCAACTCTGTTGTGCACGTCTTCTAAGCTCAGGGTACCGGTGCGCTGTTCAGAACCCAGACCGAGATGAATATTTGTGGGTTTAGTGTTAATTAATAAACACCAGCTGAGGCTGCAGGTTGACTGGACAGGGAACAGAACCTCTTACACAACTTCAAATGTTTAATTTTATTTATTTTTTTATTTATTGCAGCAGTTTAACTCACAGTACAAAAATACAAAACAGTGTTTGGAAGGGCTAAATGCACTCGTTCTATTACGTTGGCAATCACTTCTGAGGTTTTATTAACCAAAGTAAAATCCAGGACCCAAAGGAGAAATGAAGAGCAAGAGTCAGTGATTGAATTAATGTAATTTCTTTAAATATTGAATAACTCTTTAAGGAAAACAAATAAACATTCAAATATATAAACATATAAATCAGATAGAATACTACAGTTATTAATTATAATATTCTAATTTCCGATTAGTGTCTGTAAGTGGAGCCATTGCCCAAAGAAAGCCACCTTCCTCCCCCCCCCCCCCCCGCTCGTCTCTGACTAAGCCACGCCCCCCTCATCACATCTAAATGCTGATTGGATAGCAATTTCAGACTGATCCCAGTACAGCTCTTACGTTAAAGAACAAAACGAAACCGGACTTTTTTTTACAGCCGCCCCCAAATTTGGTAAATTTGTCAAGTATACAATCTATGAAGCGGTCATCTGAGGGTAAGGCAGGTAGTTTAATCAATCGAGCAACTGGTCTAGTGTAAGTGCGGTCTTTCACTTTGACAGAAGCTGTTCTGTCTCTGCCATCAGGACTTGGAAGAACTGAGGTAACAGTACCGATTCGCCAGAGTGCTCTTGGCTGCTGTTCATCAGCAATAAGGACTACAGTTCCAACTGCAAGGTTCTCCTTTTCTTGGTTCCATTTCGAACGTATCTGTAGAGTAGGCAGGAAATCATGAATGAAATGTTTCCAGAAGTGATCACTGAGTATCTGACAATGTCTCTATCTCTTCCTACTGAGAAGGTCAGATTCAGTATAGATCACCTGAGGCAAGGACGAGTCGTGCCGCCCCATAAGCAAAAAATTTGGTGTCACCGGATCTGGGTCACCTATGTCACTGGAGACATATCCAAGAGGTCTTGAATTAAGGATGCTCTCAATCTCAGTTAAGATGGTTCGTAGAACCTCTTCGGTAACAACCTGAGCACCAAGTGTGGTGCATATACCAGTTTTAATAGATCTCACTTCCCTTCCCCATGACCCACCAAAGTGAGGTGCACTTGGAGGATTAAAGCGGAACTCAATCTGTTCTTTGGCCAGCTGAAGTCTGAGATCAGGCTGGATCTGGTGGTAGGCATCTCCTAGTTCTTTATGTCCTCCTTTGAAGTTTGTACCTTGATCTGAGAAAATCTCATGAGGTTTCCCTCTGTGGCTGATGAAACGTCTGAGAGACATCAAGAAAGAATCTGTATCCATTTGACTTAACAGATCAAGGTAAACAGCATGAGTTGTTAGACATTTATAAACGATGCCCCATCTCTTCTCGGTCCGGCGCCCTATTTTAATTATGAGGGGCCCAAAACAGTCGACTCCCATGGAATAGAAAGGGGGTTTAAATAGTCTGAGGCTTGATGGAGGAAGATCGGACATTCTCTGAACTGTCGGTTTCCCTCGCCACTTGTTACAATCAAGACATCTGTGTTGATGTTTCTTAATAGCCTCTCTTCCGCACAAGATCCAGAATTTTCTACGTAGTTCTGCAAACACACGACTGGCCCCTGGTCTCATTGCTCAGACTTTCACAGCTGCGAAGCCTCCCTCCTACTCTAATCAACCCAGAATGGTGGTCATACTCAGGTGCAAGCTTTATTAATCGGCTTCTCCTCTGGGAAATCGTGCATCTGACAATGTCTCAGAACTGTCAATTCTGCATTGTGTAAGTCATTTGCATCAGGCTGGTATTTGCTATCAGCCGCCCCATGTAGAAATTGCACTGTGGCCTCTAATAGCTCTTTATAGCTATTGAACTGAAGAGCATCTGGTAATATTGCTGGGGCATTATTCAGCAATCCACAGAATGCAGGTTTCTTCAGCTCTTGAATGTCTTCACAGTTTTGACAAATGGGTGCCTTTGGCCAACACGGGCTCGGCTGTAGCAAATAGAATGGCCCCTTGTTCCAGCGAGTGTCTTTGGCTAACTGATATAAAGACAGGCCCCTTGTGATATCATCAGCAGGGTTAGATGCTGAATCGACGTAACGCCAGGATTTGGGGTCAGACAGTTCTTGAATTTCAGTAATTCTGACTCCCACAAATACTTTATATCGACACGAATCGGATTGAAGCCAAGCAAGAACTGTGGTTGAATCAGTCCAATACACAAGGCTGTGAATTTTAAAGGGTCAGTTCTCTTTTCAATACAGAGCCTAGTTGTGCACCTGTTAGCGCCGCACAGAGCTCCAATCGAGCTATGGACAGCTGCCTTTTGGGAGCAACTCGTGATCTTGCGGCTACAAATGCTACTTGAACCTTGCTCTGACTATCCTCTGTGAGCAAATACGCGACAGAGCCATATGCTCTTTCAGAGGAATCGTAAAATATATGCAAACTGCGATGTTTAATCATGGGCTGAAGGCAGGAGCTGTAGCATCTAGGTAGCATCTGTAGCATGCCACGCATCCAATAAATCTGCAGGAAGGCAAGGGTCATCCCAGTCTTGTTTTTTATTCCACAGCCTTTGAACAATGATCTTAGCTCTTGTGGTAAAGGGGATAAGAAAACCAAGAGGATCATATTGTTTTGCAAGAGTGTTGTAAATTTTCCGCATGGTGATCACACCTTCTTCGCTGTGATAAGGTTTGTATGACAAAGTGTCGGAGTTGCATCGCCATAACAGGCCAAGTGCCCTTTCCTGAGGATTTGTCGTTGCTTGACTGAGCCAGATCTCACTGCTTTCTGATTTTAGCTCAGGTTGAATGACGCTAGGGACATTACTGGCCCACTGCCGCAGCTCAAATCCACCTTCCTTAAGATGACTCTGTAATCTTTTGACCAATCTCTCAGCCTGGGTTTTGGTTAGAACACTTTGTAGACAATTGTCCACATAAAACCCGCGCTCTACAGTTTGCCTCACCTCGTCTGAAGGCTCGAGGTGATTCTTTGCGTGTGACTGAAGGGCAAACGTAGCGCAGCAGGGGCTACAGGTGGTTCCAAATGGCAGAACCTCCCATTGATAGACAGATGGAGGCTCTGTTACTCGCCCACTGCGCCATAGAAATCTGAGGAAGGGTTTGTCTTCCTCAAGGAGGCGGACTTGATGAAACATTCCCCGCACATCACTGCAGACAGCTACAGGGTGTTCCCTGAAACGAAGGAGTACTCCCAACAAACATGCTCTCAGTGTAGGCCCAGGCAAAAGATGCTCATTTAAAGACTGGCCTTGGAACTCAAAAGAACAATTGAACACGATACGGTCCTTGCCGTTATGATGCACCATGTGATGCGGTATGTGCCAAGAATGACGATACTGGTCACATTGTTCAGCTGAGAGCGGGGTGATATAGCCTCTTGGTTTCTGTTATCACCCAGATGAGGATGGGTTCCCTGTTGAGTCTGGTTCCTCTCAAGGTTTCTTCCTATTGCCATCTCAGGGAGTTTTTCCTTGCCACTGTCGCCGTCACCCTCGGCTTGCTCATCAGGGACAATCTCATTATCTAGACACATTTTTCTTACACATATATACATTTCCATAAGTCTTCTTTTCATTTTCTTTTAATTTCTGTGAAGCTGCTTTGAGACAATGACCATTGTTAAAAGCGCTATAGAAATAAAATTGAATTGAATTGAATTTGAATTGAATAGCCAGCCTGCAAAAGCTTCTGTATTTCAGAATTATAGCTTGTTGCCTTTTGAGGCTCTTTCATTAAGCGTTTCTCTGTACTATAAAGAAGAGCTAGTACAGCTTCCTTTGGTGCATTCAATGGAGGAAGTGTTTCCTTCCAAAGTAAAGGAGTGGTATCTTTTGACTCCATCTACATCAATCCTGATGGTCTTCTCCTGCAAGGTATGAAGAGCTTTTGAGTCTTGTCGTGAACGGGTGACAATCTTTTCAGATTGATAAGGCATGATGTCCAATTTCCAAAGACTTTCGACTTGACTGAAAAGTTCAGTATCAGGCGAGGAGCAAGAAACAAAAAGGCATTCCTGTGGCTGTAGACGAGGCTGAACGAGCCTTGATGGACCCTGTAATGTCCATCCAAGTCTAGTATGCACCGCTGCTGGACCGCCTGGGGGACCTAATCTCACTGGTTCCACTGCTGTAATTAAATGGGGATAGTCTGAGCCAATGAGAACTAAAGGTTGCGCTTGACTGATTTCAGACAAAGGCAGATCTCGCAAGTGGTGATATTTCTCTTGTAAGTAAGCGATAGGATACGTGTGTTGGACCAGGCCTAGCTCTTTGGCGGTGAAAGCTCCATGAATCTGGAATGCTCTGTCAGGTAGTGAGGCTGGAGCTATAGAAAAGGACACAGAACTTCCATGTATGGTATGAGCTTCATGTCTCACAGTGCGGAGGGCGAGGTCTTCTGGCTTTCCCTGAAGGCACAAACCTTGAGTGGCCTCATGCAAAAGAATCATTCGCTCCAAGCCGTCATCCAGAATGGCGTAAGTTTCCATTGCTTTGTCACCATTACGAATTACAACACGACTTATTTTAAGCAGAACTTGTTTGCCACTTGTGGGTCGATCCAGATACAAAGTCTGGGAAGTGGAAGTAATTGGGACGGTGGTTTCTCCTGATGCCTTGATATTAGCAGTGCCATTTGAATCCGGGTTGGCATTCACATCATGGAGAACTTCAAGACGTCTCTTATCACACTTCTTGCATTTTGCTTTCAATGTACACTTTGAAAGGTGATGCTCTCTGCCGCATCTCCAGCATCGATGGCCTGTCTTGACCCAATTCTCAATTTGCTCTTTAGCCAACAACTTAAAATTAGAGCACTGATTCATATAATGTTGTATAGAGTCACAGAATGGACAGTACTTCTTGGGTTTTTCCTGTTTCCTTTCTGATGACGACTTTACATTCTCGAATGCTACTCTTGTTTGTTCACCTCCATGCAGCACTGTGGTCAACTTTCGGGGCTGGATTTGAGGCCGTTTATCCTTGTGGAAGTCTTGTTTTCCATGATCAGGGTATGTATGTGCAGAGTATGTGCAGTGAGTTCCTTCCACCTGCACACGAACTTCATATTCAAGCCAATCGGCTAAATCAATCAGAGTAGGAATGGGAGTCTGAAGAGGGTTAATGAATCTCTTGAAGTTGGCTCTCATGTCAGAAGGTAACTTAGTTATGAGGCGAGATACATGGGAACCACACTTTAATTCTGTCCATCCTAGGCTTCCTAACTGATTCAACATCCCAACTAATGCACGAACTCTAAGAGCAAAGCCTTTGAATGCTCTGACATCTCCGCTCCTTATGCTGGGTCCATCCATTAAATTGCTGATCCGTTGCAATGCCAGCTGATGCGGCTGACCATACATGTCAGTAAGAGCTCTCATGGTGTCACTGAAAGGAGTACGACTATGACTATATGAATCAGCAACCAGAAGAGCATCCTCCAACTTAAGATGTTCCATCAAGATCTGGAACTTGAAGGATTGAGTAGCGTCATCAGGCAGTATGTTGCATAGAGCGATCTTCAGACGGGTGAATTCCCGTGGGTCATCATGAATAAAGTCAGGAATAGTAGGAGTGGGTCCACGATACTGCACTGGCGAAGTGTGCCAGACACGCTGGAGCCCCTGGTCTCGTAAAGAAAGATTTGAAGGATTAGTCGAATACAACCGTTCATTCGGACGATAGGGATCAGGTCTCATGCTATGTTGATGACCAGCATCTGAATAGTCTGATAAAGCTACCGTCTGAAAGGTGTAGCCCAGATCACCTAAGAACTGATCATGAGTATCTCTGCCGGGCCGATATCCTGAATCTGAATGACCAATATCCCAGATGGAAAATAATGGAGGGTTAAAATGCGACACTACTGGGGTATCAAACTGCCCCCGAGGAGGATCATACAAGCGTTGCTTCACTCCGTGATCATTAGCAGGACAACTGGGATTGTATTGCGGAGAGTCTCGGTTACAACTGGGCGGTTCATTATACTGGGGGGTTGACTGCCCTGAAAGTGATGGACTGCCGCTCGGTTTGGTCATTTTCCTTAAACTGCAAGTAAGATCTTCTATAAGATCTTGATGACTATTACGATATGAATGTAGGGACTTATGTCTAGGGGGCACCACTGGATTATCATCTGTCTGGCTTGGATTTCGATCATCCTGTGGTGAAGCCGACATATTATCCTTGGTGAGGCTGCCGCCCCCTGACCTACATGCCGTAATGAAGAAGAACCCTGCAGTGGAGCTAACGAAGGAGAAGTGGCAATTATGTCTGATATACGCTGAACCTCTTTTCTAAGTTGCCTATTTTCTTCTCTCATTTCACGAATACACGAGAGAATATCTGCATTTGTCACAGTAGTAGCATGCTCATCCGCAAAGGTAAGGTGTCTATGAGGATAACTAACTGCATAATCTTGAAGATGCAAAGGCGGCCTAGTGGCTCTGCGTGGCCTGACCACCTCTTGCTCTACCATTCTCTCTCTGGGTCTGGGTTTCATAGCAGAAGCAGTTATAGCATCCGGCTCGAAGGAACATTAATGTTTGGAAGGGCTAAATACACTCGTTCTATTACGTTGCCAATCACTTCTGAGGTTTTATTAACCAAAGTAAAATCCAGGACCCAAAGGAGAAATGAAGAGCAAGAGTCAGTGATTGAATTAACGTAATTTCTTTAAATATTGAATAACTCTTTAAGGAAAACAAATAAACATTCAAATATATAAACATATAAATCAGATAGAATACTACAGATATTAATTATAATATTCTAATTTCCGATTAGTGTCTGTAAGTGGTTCAGACAAAACGCAGCAATCAAGTACAGTCCAAGAATGTAAACAGTCCCAGATATTTGCAAGTTCCTTATCTGTTGAAGAGCTTTGGGTGATCCTTGTCGTTGGCTTGGAGATGTCCCGTGGCGATGGTGATCCAAACGCTTGTCCAAGGAATGTGAATTCGATATGTGACAACCATTAGTGTTTATACGAGAGAGAGTGTGTGTGTGTGCACGCGCGCGTGCGCTAATAGTCAGTGATGCACACGAATAATCCTCTGAAAGGGGGGTACATTCACAAGTTGACTTCACCAATCAGCTGCTTATCGACAGAAATGCACAGGGTTGACTACTTGCTTTAACGGATTTGTCTGGGTAACTTAACTATAATTACAAGAAATTCGCGAAGAGAGAAGCTTCGCGTGCAGCCATTGCCCAAAGAACGCCACCTTCCTTTTTTCCCCCGCTCGTCTCTGACTAAGCCACGCCCCCCTCGTCACATCTAAATGCTGATTGGATAGTGGTTTCAGACTGATCCCAGTACAGCTCTTACGTTAAAGAACAAAACGAAACCGGACTTTTTTACACAGCTACATGTGTAAAAGTCTTGACCCGCCATTTCCTAATTTAAATAAAATGATTTAGGTTAAAAAAATTTGAATAAATGTTACAAACTGGTTGTTTATGTAACGTCCTCAGCAGGAGCCTCATTTTCAATCTTGTGTTCTCCAACACCTCAGCTTTCAGCATCAGCAGTATAATAATCACTGGCCTGAGCGTCTGTCCCTCTACACCTTCAGAACTGCTTTAATTCTTCCTGACCAGAGATTAAACAAGGTGCTGGAAATGTTCTTTAGAGATTTTTGTCCATATTGACACGAGAGCATCACACAGTCACTGCAGATTTGTTGGCTGATGAGATTCTCCGATTCCACCACATTCCAAAGGAGCCCTATTGAGATTGGGATCTGGTGACTGTGAAGTGTGTGAAAATCTCAGTAGATCAGCAGTTTCAGAAAAACTCAGACCAACACATCTGACACTGACATGAATTATCAATTCTGCAGTCTTTACAGACTTTACAGTCGAGTAAAATGTTTTCAACCACACAGAGAACATTAGAGAAGACGTGTCTGTACAAAGACTTTGCTTTTGTCACATATTCCTTTAGTTCATTGATGTAAATCTTCATTCTTGATGTAACACCTCATCTAACAAAAAGCTCTAAACCCCAAAACACACGGCATGTTAGTCACAGCTTTCTCACTTTGCTTGGAAGAGGACTGAGATCATGTTGCTCAAATATTCTTGAACCCGAGTGTGATTGCTGTGTTCTCATCTGCCTAAAGACCCACAACCAGGGGAAATATAGTAGAGTTAGATTCAATCTTAATAAATGTTACAGACGTGAAGCACCAGAATGAATCTAAATGGAATAAAAGACATTGTCTTTCCCTTTATATTGACTTTTTCTATTTTTTTTAAAACTCTTGTTCCCTTTGTTCAGACTTTCAGACTGCAGTATAAGAGAGGAAGGATACACTGCTCTGGCTGAAGCTCTGAAATCATCTCACCTGATAGAGCTGGATCTCAGAGGGAACGACCCTGGAGACTCAGGAGTGAAGCTGCTCACTGATTTACTACAGGATCCAGACTGTACACTCAACACACTGAGGTCAGCAAAACAATAAACAAACAAACAAATGAATAACTCACTAAATCAATAAATCAACAATCTAGATGCCGACTGAAACTGATTTCATTACAATTATTCGGTGCCACTATATCACATGGTAATGTTAAAGGGTTTCTGATTATCCAAGAAACAGTTCTGAGTAGAGTTTTGTGTTGAATAAACCTAAACAATAACACTACAGACTGCTATTAACGAATGATTAAATTAATAATCCTTTATTAAGAAATGCTGGTTAGTGTGCACTAATTCTGTAGCTGATATAGTCGGGTACAGATACACATTAAAATCAGAAACTGAGTCACAGCTAAAGCACATAACAGTCAGTTCCTTGTTCTCATACACAGTTATTAATGTGCTGATGTTATTTTCTCTACAGGTTGTTAAAAAGTGCTGATGCAGAGGAAGCCTGCGAGTGTCTCACTAACATTGTGGGTAAAAACCCGTTACTGCACAAGGAGCTGGATCTGAGCACCAGAACAGCTGAAGACATTAAAGTGAATCAGCTCTCGGCTTTGCTGCAGGATCCACATTACAGACTGCAGAAACTCACGTAAGACACAAAACTCTACATGTGGGGATCGAGACTAATGTGTCTCTTAACATTCCAGGACATTTAGATAAATTTACTATAGATAGTGATGTAATGGCTGATTTGTATGTGTACATCTGATTTCACATTTTTGTCTTTATACATCAACACAATGGATTTGACATGGAGCAGTTAAGATGTAATTTAAGTGTCGACCCCTTTAATTCAAAATAAACATCAATATGGCACGAACCCTTTATAAATTATAGCAATTAAAATAACTGCCTCTATTTTCTCAAGCTCAAAAATAATGGGACAAACTAGCACAGAAATATGACAATAACAGAAATGTTTAACAGCTGGATGTAAATCCATTGCAGTCTAGAACACATGGACATCATCAGATGCTGAGTTTCCTCCCGTGAGCTGTTTGCTAGACCTCTAATGCAGCGTCTTCAGTTCCAGCTCGTCTGTGTCTTTCTGTCTTCTGTTCTAGTTTCAGTTAGTGAAAAGACGCTCAGTGGGTTTGTGGGTCGTGTGACTCACAGCGGATGATTACATAGTATGTGTTCACAATTATATTATTACAATTACCAATATTGGAGTAAGGTGTAAAAGTTAGTGCCCCCTCTTTTGATTAATTAATGTTTTTTGTGTAAAAACGTAATAAAAATCATCTGATCGCAGCAAGTCTCCGTATTAGTATATAGGCAAATGCAAACTCAAATAAACTTTTTCACAGTGACGCTTTATTTTGTAACACATGGCATGTGGTATGTAACTGGTTCTTTAACACATTTCGTATGATGTCGTCACAGGTGATGTTACTTTAAATTTTTTAGTAACAACAAAGATGCACCTTTGAAACAGTGATGATTTGGGTTTGGCACAGCCGACGATGTGGGAAATAATAAATGAAACTTTGCTCTTACAGCACCACAGATCATGGGATAGTTACTAATAAACACATTATTTTACTTTTATATAAAAATAATAAGTAATAGTAATGTACATCGCCTGGCCAAAACACACTCAATTTCAGAAGAGTCAAATTATTGGGCTGCATCAAGCAAAGAAAACTTCAACACATTATCAAAACCTGAAGGACAGAGCTGAACCGTCAACTCTGTGGATGAAATGCATGATGAATGGAGATCACTTACACACTTGATGAAGCTGCATGGTAAAAAAATCAACAGTAGAAATCAGAGCTATGTTTAATACACACACACACACACACACACACACACAGTGTGATGAGAACTCACAGGATTGGGACTAAACAGCTGTGTGTCCATAAGAAAACCACTTGTTAGTGAGACTCATCAGAAAAAAGGCTTCAGTTTGTTAGAGAACATAAAGACTGGACTTTGAAGTGATGGAGAAAGGTCATGTGACCTGATGAGTCCAGATTGAGTTTATCTCAGAGCGATGGGCGTGTCAGGATAAGAAGGGAAGGGATGCACCCATTACACACATTGCATATCATGTATAGTGAAATAATACAAATAATGAAAAGAGGAAGTGGAGAACTGGGTGTGTTCTAGAAGAGACTAACCTGACCTCCTCCTCCTCCTCCTCTCTCTCTCTCCAGGTTGTATAAAGTATTCAGTGTTACAGAAGATGAGTTTGTGAATCTGATTTCTGCTCTGCTTTTAAATCCTTCCCACCTGAGAGAGCTGAATCTAAACTGGAATAAACCAGGAGAGTCTGGACTGAGAAACCTGTGTGATTTCCTGAAGAATCCTAAATGTAAACTACAGAAACTAACGTGAGTAATTAACCTTTATGTTTTAAAACTACTTTTTCATGTATGATTAATTCAGAAATACTTATTGAATATTAGTTTATACTTATAGAATATTTATTGATATGTACATGTATAATATTATAAACTGCTGTGTAATATATATACAGTGTAAGAATGAGGTCCTTCCATGATTTCAAACACTCAATACACAAACATGTGCTGGGTACATGTAGCCCTCCCACATAGTAGTATCGCACGGCTCAACAGTGGTCTAAGGGAAACTGTCCACTACTCCCGGGGAAAACAAACTTCTCTTCATTTACGATAATTACAGTATAACAAAAAAAAACCAAAGCCTCAGATTGTCACTTGTTTGCGTCAGATTGTTGTTTTCTATTTGGAAATTTATGTACCACTGAGTGTAACCTTTAAACTTGTCCACACATATGTTATAGAAGGTTCACAGACAACTACACCAGTTTTAACTCATTAATCAATGTGGATTTATTATCCTCAGGAACTCTTTTGTGTGTTTTTTCTTTCATGAGAGGAAACAAATAGTTCGCTTCACACAGTCACATTCAACAATAGTCAAATAAACAACTAAAAATAATAACCATATAAGAAAGACAGAAAAAGGAGGCATACACCCAAGGTCACTGAGATACTTTGATTGGCCAAATTTCACCTTTAATTTACCCAGCTGGGATTTTCAGTACCACGTTGGCGCGCTAGATGGAGCTCTTTCGATGAAGATAAAAACTGTACTCACACATCCAGGGAAGCCACGCTTGCACCGTAGAAATCATATACACTGATTTTCGGAGCACACCGAGATGAAAACACATAATCCGTTACTGCATCCCTCCTGGAACAGATCAGATGACTCCGCAGAAAGTCTTCCATCTCCCGCTGTGGCCTCACCAATCTCTCAGTTGCAAAAGACGAAGATCATGCAGGTGGCACAACCCCCAAACTACACACATCACTAGGATGCCACCCCACTTAGCCAACAAATTAAACCCGGGTATAGTCTTCCGGATTTCAAACGAATAACATGGCTTATATCACGGAACTTAGCAAAATAAACACAGGGATATTCTTACGGATGGGTTTTCCCACCTAATCTAACACAAAACTATGAAAATTAAATCGTTACGACCCGTATTAGAGTCTCTCACATGGAACATTCCCGTGCCGCCTCTCTTCCAGTGCGCAGTCACGCGAGGCGGAGATGTGCGCTCGCATCGTCCATACTTTAGAACCGCTCTCCTCGTGCAGCGAACTTTTCCGGCTGCGCGACACGTTCACCCGAGCCACCTCTCAACACTTCTCTCTCCGAGCTGCAACACACAAGGTCCGCGAACCCAACCCTGCAAGCACTCTTCGCGGCAAAAAGTCACTCGTTGCAACGCCGAACTCCTGTTGTTGTTTTTTTCCCGCTAACCCTCCGCCCCTTCAACTAAAAGAGTCCGAATCTGCTGTTCTCATGGGGCGGCTGACATTCTCAGAATGTACAACCAGATTGAAGTCTTTGGCTCATTTTCATTTTAGTTCTCCTTTCACTCACATACACAAAAATTATTTTAGAGCCATCTTGTACAAACATAACGAAAATTATGTTGGGCTCTACATACAAACATATGGTTTATTGTTGTACAGAAAAATAATCTACATGAATCTCTATGTAACGCCACATATTGTAATGTTTCTAATATTTAAGCTTGGTGTTGTCTTTCTCCATGTGAAAGAGAGTTGTATTGTGAGAGCCACAGAGAGCCTCCTCAGTCCATCTGTTTGCTCGGTGGGAAAACTGCTGTTGATCTCCATCATACGGTGGCCGTGAAGTGCAAAACAAATTAACAAAACCGAAAAAAAAAACATTCAAAGACAAAATAACAAATTCAAAACCAAATTAACAAAACCCGAAACAAAATAACAAATTCAAAACAAATTAACAAATCCGAAACTAATTGTTAATTTGGTTTTGAATTTGTTATTTTGTTTTGGGTTTTGTTAATTTGTATTGCACTTCTCGGCCAGTCAGATACGAACCGGAAAAGGTAGGTATAGTTTGCGAATTAAATTCTTACCGCTGATTGGAC
>JAAGKR010012848.1:0-15415 GCA_011419295.1 Clarias macrocephalus
AGAAATTGTCATTTTACTCTGGATTCATTGTATTTTTTATTTTTTTTATCAATACTGTGTAAAGACACGGTTTTTGATTTTTTTTTTAATTAAATAACCAAAGAAATAAAAAGAATTGTGAAAGAAAAACTAATAAGGTTCTCATCATTAAATCAGTGCATTGTTACTTTTAATAATAATTACTATTTTTCATTTTCATTTTCACGTCTTAATCCTGCAGAAGCATACAAGGGTTTTTGAAGGTAACTATCCCTAATGAAGCCTAAGAAGTTATTATTATACGGAATAAAAAGCTACTGTATAATGATGAGATCATTTCCTTTCAGTTGCTTTTTTATTTGATGAATACTACAGGATGCATGAAAGCTGAGTGACCTGAAGCAGACAGACAGTATGAAGCCAAAAATAAGCAACATTACAGCTGAGGTACAGTCCATGGTTATAACCCTGAATCTGGGCAAAGATTTTGCCAAAAATCCGGCAAAACTGTGTCCGTTCAAAGTATATAAAAGAAGGATATATTGTAATTTGCTTATAATAATAATAATAATAATAATAATAATAATAATAATAATACTGATACTACTACTACTACTACTACTACTACTAATAATAATAATAATAATAATAATAATAATAATAATAATTAGTTTCTATGCAACATAAGTAGAACATGAATATCAAAAAATATTATGAAGAAACCTTTCACAGAGATGTTTATGTTTATAAATCACACAGTATTAAGCATGTTTTACAAAATTAGTTTAAGCAAAATAAACTTTTTTTTTTTTGCACCTGCCATGAATGTAGAATTTTTCTCATTTTTTAAATGATCGTTTTTGTTGTTCGAATGCAATTTGACAGAAAGACTCCAAACCGAATTCAAGCAGCTTTTGATTTTAAACCCACCTCGAGGTCTGTGTGCATGGAGTCTGCATGTTCCCCCTGTGCTTGGTGGGTTTCCTCCACGTGCTCCAGTTTCCTCCTACAGTCCAAAGACCTGCAGATTAGGTATCTCGTCGTGCCTGTAGTGTGTGAACGTTGTAAAATGGGAATAAATACAATGGGCCTCCGTGTTCCCTAGTTGGACTACAGAGATTCCTGGACGGATGGAGATAATCGTCGACTCTTGCTTTATTAGGAGGGCATTTACAGCAAAGAAATACAAAGGAACTGTGAAAGAAAAACTAATATGATTCTCATTGTTGAATTAGTGCATCGTTACTTTCAATAATAATTCCTTTTTTTCTTTTTTTTTTTTTTCCTCTTTCGTTTTCACTTTCAGGTTTTAATCCTGCAGGAGCATAAAAGGTTTTTAAAGGTAACTATCCCTAATGAAGCCTAAGAAATTATTATTATTATCATAAGAAATAAAAAGCTGCTGTATAATAATGAGATCTTTTCCTTTCTTCGCCACAGAGAATTCTAGACAATGTGCTCATTCCTGGAGAACATCTCCTCCAGAGAACTCGTCCTTCTCGTCTCTCTCTCTCTCTCTCTCTCTCTGTGCCATGGAAACTGTGTCTCCTGGAGGACATGTCTGCACTGTCACCACGGCTCAGGTATTTTCACTGCTCTGAAACTCAGGCTGTCAAACTGAGGGAGAACTCTTGGCGCATCGTTAACTGAGAACCTGCTTAAACATTGTCCGGATATATTCCTTGGTTAAAAAACGCGGTTCGGAATGAGTCAGAGTTCCTGATGATTAGTTTCCACAGAACAAAAAGAAGAAGAAGAAGAAGAAAAATTAAATAGTTGAGCAATTCCATTTCCCAGACGAGTTAATATCAGGTAAAGAAACGACTATGAATTATTAAAATCCCCACTGAAATGCTGTACTTTTTTTTTTTTTTTTCCCACCTTCTATCTTCACCCTGTGTTGGAAATCTGTAGTTTTGTCCTCAAGGCCATGTCTCTGTGTTGTCCTCCATCCCACATGTTTCACTGCTCATGTAAAAATATCTCAGCTCACAGTGTGGGCATCTGAGAGCTGAATGAGCGTCAGCTAGCAGGAACAGAAGTGATAACGCCAGATTGTGGATTAACTCGGGCCTCGGACGGGACTGTGATGGAGAGCCGGAGTATAAATTAGAGCGTTCTGGAGGAAGGTCACGGGGATTATTTATGCAGTGTTGGAGAGAGGAAAACGAGTGTGGGAGATAATACAGCCTCTAACATGACTCTGTATGTGTATGTGTGCATATGCAATCATACATCTGGGTTGATAATAAAAGTGACATTCAATTTCTGTGTAAGTACACGACATGAACAGTGGAGTACATGGATTTAAATTTGCTAGGTCAACAAAATTGAATATATAAATGGCGTTCAGGTCAAACAGGGACTTTTGATTGTGCAGTCACTTATGTGACCAGAAGCAGGAAAAACTCGCTTCATTTCTCTATATAATCCCCTGCTACATTAATGCACTTATTCCAGTGTTTTCACTACTGCTTGGATACTATCAGGGTAGAAAGTTTTCTCAGTTTGCCGGAGCCATGATCCGAGTGCCTGTCTGATCCACCTTCTGAAACACCGGCCTCCCAGGAACTCCTTTACATGTGGAAATGGCTGGTCAAGACTTTACGGGAGACGTGCCAATAACTCCCAGCCGAGTTCCTGTAATGTGCAAACGGTTTTGGTAAATGATTGTTCACATAGACAGATGCTTCTGCAGTGGGCTCCGAAGCCACCTCGGCTGGGATCGTCATTCACGAACGTACTGCCTTCTTTTAAACATTTGCACTGTTCAGGGCCCGTATTCACAAAGCTTCTTAAGCCTAAAAGTTGCTCCTAGTGACAACATTCTAAGAAAATTCTTAGAATTGTGACATTTTCTTAGAATTTCTGCCTAAATTTAGGATTAAATCTTAGTAAAGATGAAAAACGATTCACAAAACATCTTAGCCCTAAAAACAGCTCCTTAGGTAAAATTTGTTAAGAGTAGAGAGGAGGACTCTTAAGAGTTTCTATAGCAGAGGACAAAATGGCCGAAAGAAGAAATATTCTCCAAACACTAAAAATAAAACTAATAGTAAACACTCTTAGTTCTTCTGTCCAATTTGGTTTTCTTGTTCTTTTACTTCCTTCCATCTCTCTTGGACTGTTGGCTACATACCATCCAAAAGTGCAATTTAAACAGACTGTCCTGTAATCATGTACACTGGTAAAAGCTGAACCATTTTGCTCCCATCAATCTGATACGGATAACACGTAATAAATGTAAGAACTTAAATATAGTAACTACTGTGTGGAAATTGGTTCACATTTTCAACATTTGGCTGTTTAATTCACTTTAAGATATTTAGCCTATAACAGAAACTTTGCATAAAGTAGCCTGTAGTCATGATGATACAATTTCATTATATACAAACATTATGATTTCACTGTCTGTTCTATTATCATATATTCTATTTTCACATTTTTGCAGAGGTCAGAGGTTATTTTTTATCAACCAATCACAGTCCTTGAATTCCTGCATCGTCCCTAGCAACCGGGTCGACCACACCCCCTCACTAAGATAAAGGGTTTTGTACTTTCCTTCCTCAGAGTTGCTCTAAGAAGTTTCCTAAATCACTTTTAGTCTAGGACTCCCAGCTAGGAACTTCTTAGGCTGAGATAGGAGCTCTCTGAGGGAATTCGAAGAAGCTTTGAGAATACGGACCCAGATGTTTTACTGCAGCTAAGAGACTGATCATTGAATTATCCTGTAAAAACTTATATGCCAAAAAATGTTATCACAAGTCTCAGTTTGACTTGAACACCGTGGTGCATACGTGGTGTTGCTGCTGCTTTTCATTGCATGCACAATTTCAATATCACAAATTCTACAATCCTACAAAATTTTTAAGAAGTTAAACGAGACACTGTTTATTGTTCATACAGTACGTGTGGTAACAGTTCACTCGCAAGCATGTGTACAGGCATTTCATCTAATCTAAATTAATGGAAGATCTCTGCAGTGTTTAAAATTATGCTGTGACTTTAGAGCATGTGTTGTGGTTTCTTAGTGCCTTTTTTAACGTAGCTATATATTTTTTTTTTCAAAAAGTCTGTTTTAATGAATAAACAATTCTAATTTTGCAAAAATAGCTATTATATGAAAGCAAACAAGCACTTTGTTTGTTTGTTCACTGGTTCCTTTTGATATTTTATTTCTTGCTCACATGAAAAACTTCAATTTGATTCAATAAAATTGTATTTATATAGAACTTTTAACAATGATCATTATCAGGATGCTGCTTTACAGAATAAAATAAAATAAATTAAACAGTTTGAAAAGTGTGAGGAAATTTATGTAAATCATAATGATCAGATTGTCCCTGATTATCAAGCCAAGGAAAACTGTGGCAAGGAAAAACTCCCTGAGATGGCAATAGGAAGAAACCTTGAGAGGAACCAGACTCAACAAGAAAACCAATCCTGATTTGGGTGATAACGGATAGCAGGGTTTGATCCTACTGTGTTAGGAGGCTGGAATTTCAGTATAACAGGAGATGTGGTTAAGCCAATATGGAGTCCAGTTCATTATTGGAGGCTCAGGTAGACTGTAGGAAACTCCAGTCCTGAACTATTGAGTCCTCAGAGAACAGCTGTCAGCATCAGCCGAGGCCAGGACCGTCTTCATGGTCAAGTATAACCGTCCCCAGTCACCACACGCGTCCCAAGCAGACCACACGTGACAAGATCTCTAACTAGATGCTGGTCACCAGGACGAGTCAGAGGGGGTCTGGATCACCTGGTTTGGGGGTTTGGTTTGGATAACACTTAGGTATAATCACAGTCTTGTAATGTACTGTAACTAAAAGGGAGAGCCAGAAGTAAACACAAACATGAGACTGGCATGTAAAGCAACAAGTCAGTTCACCTCCAACAAACCTGAGTGATCAATGAGAGTGGGGAAGACAGCATCCAAACATACCATTCACTCACTCACTCACTCACTCACTCACCGTCTATCTCTCTATTTCACTTTATCCTGTATGCATGGGTGTGGGAGCCTGGAGCCTAGTCCAGGAGACTTTAGGGCATGAGGTAGGGTACACCCTGGACAGGGGACACATACAGTATATAGACACACTCACACACTACGAGCAATTTTGAGAATGCCAATTAGCCTAGTCTACATGTCTTTGAACTGTGGGAGGAAACCGGAGTACCCGGAGGAAACCCACGAAGCATGGGGAGAACATGCAAACTCCATTCACACAGAGACGGTAACTGAACCTGGCCAAGAATCGATCCTGGACCCTGGAGGTGCAAGGTGATAGTGCTAACCACTACACCATCATGCCGACCCAAACATACCAGTTCACCATAACATTCCATGTGCATGACAGGGGTCCATTTACCATCTTTACCTAAGGCAAAAATATTTACTAAATGCTGGGCTAAATAATTAGGTTATCAGCCTAGACTTTAACACTGAGACTGAACATTAATTGGAAGGCTGTTCCCTAACTTTGGGGCTTAAAAAATAAAAAGCTTTGCCTCCTGCTGTAGTTTTCATAAATATTTCATACAATCTTATTAAAATGTCAGCCATGCATCATACAATAATTGTGTTTAGTCTTTAACTATGCTGTCATGATTGCCCTCTCTCTCTCACACACACCATCTCACTCTCAGATAAACCCTATCTCGACTTGAGCTCAGGTCAGGAGCTGCTCCTACAACCCACTAGCAGTGTTATCTGTTTGAAACAATATCGCTGATCCCCCTGGAAACACTGCGAGGATCAGAGTCTTCACTTGGCCCAATGTTGAACCCCCACGCTCGCTCCCTCCTTCTCTCTCTCTCTCTCGCCCTCCTCCTCCTTCTCAGAAGGAATCATCCAGGCTTCAGGCTACAGTTCTGCTGTCAGGGCACTGTTGCCTCAAGGTCGTCTAGTTAGTGACACTGGCTGAGGAACAGGCACAACCTGAAGCCTGAGACACGGCAAGATGAAATACTAGCAACCTGCTGATAAGGAAGGGAAATAAAAAGACTTCTTTCTTTCTTTATGGCCATTAGAAATGTCTTGTCTACAGATGGAGAGTGTAGATACATTTTTAAAAATGCTGCTTTTTTTCAGGAAAGTGCAAGAAAACAAGTAAAGAATTGCTGTTAGTGATTGTGTGAACTTCCACATCTAAATGCAGAGTCTTTTACTGCTTGTTGATGCACAATATGGACAAACATATGTGGGTAAACTTGTTAATTATTGAATTCAGTTGTTTCAATTGAGCCTCTTATTGCCAGTGGAGGGCAAACTTTTTTAAATTATTATTTTGGGGGGATTTTTTCCAATTATCTCGTATCTAATTCCCGACCAGTCAAGGACGGATGAAGACTATCCATGTGTTGCGCTCACGCACCATTGGGAGTGGTGTAACACCCAGGGGGGTCAGCGCTATCTGTGATTGGCCGTAGAGCCATGATTAACATAAGGACCTCCCTTCCCATCCCCTGAGAGAGCTTGACCAATCAGCTCTCTCCAGGCCCCCAGCTGCAGGCGGCTATACAATCACCCAGGATTCAAACTTGTGATCTCCGGATGATAGGGCAAGCAATTTACCACTGTTTCACTCAGGAGGTCGTGAACGGCGATCTTAATGCTTCAGCATACCAAGACATCTTAAAAATGCTGTGCTTCCATCTTTGTGACAACAGTTAGTGGAAGGCTTTTTTCTATTCCAACTTAAATGTCCCCCAGTGAACAAAGCAAGGACTATAAAGACATGGTTTGAAGAATTTGGTGTAAAAGAACTTGCCCGGCTCGCACAGAGAGCCCTGACTTCAACCCCTTTAAGCACATTTGGGATGATTGCGAGCCAGGCCTTATCATGCAACATCAGTGTCTGACCTCATAAATGCTTTCTAGAATGAATGGGCACAAATTCCCACAGAAATACTTCAAAATCTTGTGGACAGCCTTCCAAGAAGAGTGGAAGCTGAGGGAGTTGCAAAAGAGGGACCAACTCCATATTGAAGTTTGGCATTGCAGGTTTAGCCAAATACTTGTGTCCACATACAGTAGTGTATGTGAAGTGGTCGTATGTGGTGGCACCAACCACCCTTAAAACAAGCCTTGTCACCCTAATTACCACCCCAACATCAAAAAGTCATTATTTCCATGGAATTTCAAAGACAAATTAAATGTTACAAACCTGACAATGTTCCTGTTCCACCATGACTATTACTCCTCATTTTGTCATATTAAATTCATTTAATTGATGTAGATTGAATTAAATAATTGGAAACAAAGGTTTTACTGTCACAGGCTGCAAAGTGACAAGAAATACTATTTTAAAATTTGCTACAGTATGTACCAACCTCAGCAGCAACCTCATTTCCCCTCTCGTCTGTTCCTTACCTGTTAGAAGTTTATTTTACATACTGTACATAAAAGTTTTTCAAATTCATAGTTCACTGTGTGGCTTAAACCATTCCTCTGAAACTGCTCAGGTTCTGGGACTGGACTATAAATAAGAGACAAAAATGTTATTCAGGAAGTCTGGAGAACTATTGCTCAAGACTATATTAAAATAGAAGACAGTCTGGCTATTTGGAAGCAAAATATAAAGAAATAAAGAACAGCCTTATATTGATTGTTCATAAATATTACATATTACACATAAAAAGGGCTAAATTAAGGCATATGTCCTGTACATCCAGTCCGCATATCGATCCTTCACCATCACCCACTTTTATAGCATTAGCTCTGATATATGAGCACCCATTGTTCTCGTTTGAAGTCTTTTCTCTCTGGCTGTCTTCTGGGTTTTTCTCTCTTCTACCTGACAGCAATAAAAGTGGGTCACCTTCCATTTTGTGTGGTTCTTTCAGCAGGATGCTTTACAGCTTCGCCAGCGACTGACAGCAGAACTAATGCGGCCCTTCGTCTCGCACGAACCACAAGCGACTGTTTTTCCTTTTAAACGACCGCATAGCGTACCACAGACAGTCCAGATACAGTGCTTTTAAAACCCAATAACTGCTTCAGATCTTTGATGTGTGCTGAGGTCGAGGGAAAGCAGACAGCAGGGTTTCAGTAATGGAGAGAGAGAGAGAGAGAGAGAAGGGAGACGGTCGTATCACAGTTTCTTCGTCCCTATCCTTATCCTTTATCCTGACGTTATTTTTAGGATGCGCCCTAAAGCCCGACTCGCTTGATTTACTCAGGGACAAGTGGAGTTTGGTGCAGATTTGTAGAAAATGCTGAGAAACGATCAGTAGCTCCATGGCTGACTTTAGCCAAGTTGTAAGAAATATCTTTAGCTTTGTTTTGTTCCTTTTTACCCTTTTTTTTGTGTAAACTTAGTTTAGTGTTTTCAATCCTTTTCATTATTTACAATTTATAATATATTAAACTTTTTTAAAAAATCATTATTTTAAGATATTTAATTATTATAAATAATAACTTTTCATTTCAAGCTTGATGTAATTTATTGTTTAAAGACAGTATTATTGTATTGATATAAATTAAATATTGCATCATAACCTGTTTCAAGACATTGCCTAAGTATATTGATTTAAAAAAATATTTAAAAATATTTTCTCATTATTTCAACTAAACAACTAGGTCCAGGTTTGATTCCCGGCCCAGGTTCGATTCCCGCCTCTGTGTGCATGCAGTTTGCATGTTCTCCCCATGCTTGGTGGGTTTCTTCTGGTTTCCTCCCACAGTCCAAAGATATGCAGATGCTAATTGGCATTCTCAAATTGTCCATAATGTGTGAATGAGTGTGTGTGTGTGTGTGTGTGTGTGTGTGTGTGTGTGTGTGTGTGTGTGTGTGTGTGTGTGTGTGTGTGTGTGTGTGTGTGTGTGTGCCTACAATGGATTGCCACCCCATCTAGGGTGTAACCCACCACCTGTCCAAAGTCTCCTAAGATAGGCACGAGGCCCCATGCAAAAGCAGTATAGACGATGATGACAATAATTCAATATTTTAATACCTTGAATTGTATTTCTTACTTGCTGTTCAATGTTTGAGTCCCTCATTTTCATTTAGATGTAAAATTTCAATTAAAATAACTAACATTTATAAATGTAATGAAATGTACAACATACTCTTTTTTAATTACAGTGCATTTTTCATTCCTTTACAAAATGAAGTCTATGTTTTTGCCATGACTTGACTGGCAAAACCCGGCATTTATTTTGACTATTATCTTTGATATTTTAATGAACATGTTTTAAAAGGCAGGAAAAAAGGCTTCTGGTTTAAAGTTATTTGATAGTCTATTGCCACTTTGTTTGCAAATAAGGTAAATGTTTGAATGGTGTACCTCAGGGTTATGTATTCAGCCCAATGTTATTCTTTTTACTGTATATGAATTAAGACTTAAAATTCAGAAATTTTATGCCAGATGTTTTTTACTCAAAATAAACACGTTAGCTCATTTCACTCAGAATTGTAGTTTGTTAAAAAAAATAAAAATAAAAATAAAGAACCATGACCTATTGGTTTGTCATTCGATTTCTATGTAAGCGACATTTAAAAGCCTGCTTATTAAAATCCCAGGCTGAATCTCGACACCAAGAATTACAAAGTCACCAAGACATCTCTAAAAATAATTAGCTGTAGCTTATAGTGTAGGGTGCAGACGGCTAATCTCTGTAACAAGCACCATCATGAAAGCAAAGTTTTTAATCATCAAATTTTTCATTATACAAAAGAATATGTTGTAATTGTGCCATGTAGAACGCTCATTACACGAGAAAACAAGGGCTGCCTGATAATACAATGTCCTTCCTTTTTATTTAAAAGTTGCAGAATAATTTGAAGGAGTTTTACTTGTTCTGCCCAGTTAGTGGAGAAACTATGAAAGCATGTTGTTGATCATTAGTGTGGCGACAAGACATAACAGTATGCTGGAGCCGGTTTCCTCCAGAAAATACAGAAGACTGAAACATAGCAAATTATTACTGTTGAATATGACTGTTTAATAAGAGAACATGTTTCTTATGATCACGGGATGAGTTAGGTTGCCTATGTACTTAGAATTTGTCATTTGAAATGTAAAAAATAAATTAAATATTAATATAGACTTCCTTTAAGCCTGTTTTTTTGTATTGAGTATTAAATATAGACATTATAAGATTTAAGATTTTTTTTTAAAGTTTTTTTTAAATCATGCATTGCATCTAAAGTCTTTAGAAGTATACTGTAAGTGACCAAAAATGGCATCTGTGCTCATAGTTCTCCATGTGTCATTGGCTATTTTTAGAAGAGAAGGACCTGATTTAGACATTTCAGTAAAAAGGAAATCTTGATGTCTAATCTTTTGGCTTGGGAGGCTTTTTTTTATATCCTCTCTCACTTTTAGACTTTGTATGCTGAGCTCAGGCACCTCTCCTGACCTTTAGATTTGTGTTCTGGATTCCCCCGGGTTCTCCCACTGTCTCAGAGGTGATAGGGTCAGGAATAACATGGCATGGAGAACAGGAAGTCATAAAAAGGTCTGTGTATTCATGAGGACAGTATTTGATTTCAACTCAAAGAAACTTTTACTGCAGTTTTTCTTGCAGTGGCATTTTTTTTTTCACGGAGGGCACTTGTCATGTGTCCAGGCTCTATGAGTCAGCTGGACTGAAAGACGACGGCCTCAAAGGGAATTCACAATGAGCCTGGCTCAAGCGCTTACATCAGCGCCTGCCATCAGCGAGCCATCTGGGACTTTGGCTCCAACGGTGAAATCTTAATGCTCAAAGTTTCAAATGACCCTCCTCGCTGTTAAATGCACCATTTTATACCTGTTACGTATTTCCCAGCATCCTTTTAGCAGCAGGTTTGTGTCGTTTGTGTCCTTTGGACCACTCTGCTTTCCAGATCTTGGTCTTCGTTTGCCTCCAGGCTCGTACACGTCTCGTTCGTGTTCCCTTGAGTCGCCATGGCTTGGTCTCCGAGGCCGTCTGCTGATTGAGTGCCTTGGCTCATCCCACTCTTGGCCTGTGGAATTAGCTTGGTTTCATTGAATAATGAAGTGGAATGTGTACCCAGTGCTCTAATTAAAACCCATGGTCATTCATCTATCTAATTGCTCCAGCGCCTAGCAGGATCATTTCCTTCCCACTGTACCATTCCCATGCAGGCACTTGGCCTGGTGCCCAGTACATAGCAAAGACAAACCTGTGCAATTTCACCTGCGAGTGAACAGAATGAATACTGGCGTAGGCAGAAATGTGCCGAACAGAATTTCTTTCTTTTCCTTTTTTTTTTTTTTTTAAACCAAAAAGAAGGTTATTTGAGTTTACTCACCATGTGGAGATTGCGGGATAAATTGGCTTTAAGGGTTTATTGAAAAAGAAATGGAAAGAACGTACCTTTATTAGTTGTAAGTTGAGATTGAATTGAAGATGAATATCCTTAAAAAATCAAGTCTCTATGCAAACCAACAGAAATGACTTTCTGTATTTTTACTTAAGCTGCACATAAACAAATAATCAAGGACTAACACAGCAGAGAGAGAGAGAGAGAGAGAGAGAGAGAGAGAGAGAGTACGGTATCATGTATTACAGTATGAATGTACTTATAACAGCTCATGTAATTCACAGAGACTCGTATGGTGAAGTTTTCATGACATCCTGACTGACTTTGGGCATTGGTCTTCCTTCCTATTCCATTTCCAGTCTCTTATATTGATATGATATGGAAACATACTTATAATACTTTAATACTCTTTATACTATTATACTTCTGAAAGAAAAAAAAATACTTATAAAAGTATAGGCTATCTAAACATGGCTACGTTGCTATCTAAAAAGAAGGATGTAACAGCTACAGTAGCTAAACATGTTTCAGAAATTTTGGATACCATTTTGGATACCATCAAGGTAGAAGCTTTAAGTCCTGGTTAGATCTTAATAATCCTGATATTATGTAAAACATAAATTGATATATTACAAAATAGTATACTACACTAAGGTATGTGATATATATAACTTACAAATTAGAGTTATTTAATTTTATTATTTTGGATTATAGTATTGCTAATGAAAAGGGAGTAAAATTTTGCTCTAGTTGGGGGTACACCCTTATTCGCAGGTCACAAGCATACACACATACAGTACAGTGATTTTTAAATTGTATCTTTAGGCACTTAGCAGCCTGTTACAGTAAAACAATTGTTCTCATTTTTTATTAAATCGACATAATTGAATTGAATTGAATTTATTATTTTTTAAAAATGGAGCGGCACCACCAGGGTTCGGATTCGATTCCCAGCCAGACTCGATTCCCGTCTCTGTCATTCTGTAATGTTGATTCCAGCCTTTGCCTGATATATCCAGCACTTGTCATTTCTCATTACCGTGAAAGCGCTGGAAAATGTTCAGACTTTTTGTTTATGCGCAAACAATGAAATCCGTCCAACGTAAGCTTTGTTTAAGATCATTAGAATGTTTTCATTCCTCCTATTCTATGCCGTTAGAAGTGGGCTAGTGATAACAGTGTCCCACTGTGACATCAAAGCAGCAGAGAGCGTCTAACTTCTCATGGGAATAGCGAAAAATAGCACCAACCAACAAATTGGCCTACAAACACATCTCATGTTGGATTTTCCCTTTAAATACGCTACGAATTTGCCGCAGTTTATGCATCAGCACTTTAGCAACACAGACATGAAGCACAACAACACACCATGGCAGAACCGGACACAGCTGGAGGCCTCTCATCTCTCCACTCATTCCCAGAGGGGAGCCCAAGCAGGGGAGGATAAAAACGCCACTTGCTTGAGAAGAAGACAGAACCAACAGACGCACCAATGCATGCTTATTTCCACTTCTAACGCTGACTACACAATCCCCTGAGGAAGAACAGCCTCCAGCTGGGTGGAGAGCCTCGACCCTCCAGCACAGTTTCCACAGTTTTCATTCTCGCTTTCTCACTCCATTCTAAATGATTCTCTGGGGTTTAACTGTGTATATATTCATGCATCATCTATAAAATGCTTTATTGTGTTCATTCATGCACTGACAGTATATAAAAAAAAATCTATCTAGAATCATAATAATAAGTATATTGCCCATCCATTGTCTTTGGGGTAAACAGCAGACTTTCATATCAGACATGTTTCTAAAAAGAACCATTTCAGCAAATTAAGGTTCCATAAAGTACATGGAACTCATAAAGAGTTTTTTTTTTTTCTGAAGGTTTCTTGTCTCTTTGATATAACCATAAGATATTCTGTGTAGAAGCCTACAAGAGAATATTTTCCAGTCTTTGCCTAAGGCTCCAAATTGTACCATTTTTTGAAATGTAACTTCTTTACAAGAGTGTACAGTGTACAGGTGTAACCATACCGTATGGTGAAACACGATCTGTCTGGTGTCTGTAGAGGGGTCTATGGACCACAAATGATCTCTGGTTTAAAGATCTTTTAAAAGAGTTTAAATGTTTAAGTGCCAACAATGTTCTCAAAATGGGGTTAAATTGCCACAAACAATCCATGATAAGCATAAAAAAATTATCCTCTGTAGTTCTTTCTTAAGGTGAGACTTGAAGCTTACTAGAACAGGCGGGACCTTAGAACATTTGATATAATTTCTTAAACTGGTGTCCAGTGGTCATCAAGGACCTGGAATGAGGACATTCTTAGAAAAAAAAGTGGCTTTTTGTATTGTATTGTGGTTTTAAAGGATGTTTGATGAGTATATTTTTACACAAGTTCCATGAGTAATATGACAAGAGCCTTTTTTATATTATTTTTATTGTTTCAAGAATCCCCCCGCGAGAGGCCACTTCCATACTGACTGAACATTTCACAATCACATTGTTTTCATTATCGGAAACTGTCACATGGCAAATTTTTCACCTCATACCTGTAACATCTTTCGAAGGCTTCATCCATTTTATTTCAGTTTCCATTAAAGTGAGAAGCCGTACATTAAGTGCTGATTGATTGCCCCATCCTGAGCCTCTGCCTCAGCTCCCTCCCTGTAATCTGAGCACTTTTAAGGTTCTTCGTTTAATCAGACATTTATGAGAAGTCGAATATAGTAATAACAGGAGAATAAAAAGCTTCTGGAATTCATCATGTAATTATGTGTCACCGGCTTTTGTGGCTTGTTCAGTGGCCATAATGTCAGCGCTACTGGGTACGAGTGTGAGAAAATAGGCTTTTGGAAATGTTCTCAAGGTGCTTGCTAGCCATTTTCAGAGGTCTAAAGAAGAAAAAAGGTGGCGTTTGGTAGGAAGCCAGAATGGTAGGGGGGGGGGGGGGGGAAACAGTATCAAAAGCACCTTCATATTGACTTACTGGAGATGGTGATTTCACAGCTTGAAATATTACACATCACTCTGGTTATGTAACTCAATGCTATGCAGAAATGTAGTGAAGTAAAAAGTACAGATCTTACAGAAGTGTCCACTAACAAATCTCATCAAATAAAGTACAGATCTATTAAATAGATCTAAAAAAAAAAATAAGAGAAAAAAAATGTATTAAGACTTTCTAATAAATGCGCGAAGATACAGTACTACTGTGCCAAAAACAGGGTTCCACACTGGTTCTTTGCTACTACCTCTTTAGCTTTCTAATGTGGTTCCCAGTTGAGACTTCATTAATAACAAGGGATCAGAACTGTGAACCAAGTTAGACTTGGGTAAATATGCTTCCTCAGGGATTCTTCTAATCCTTATATTAAAAAGTAGTGATGTTGGGATGTATTAAGGAGACGTGACCAGGGGAACAATTTACTCCCGTGTAAGAACTCCTATGATGTGTTCCTAGTGCATTGATTTTGTTTCTGACAAAATGTTCAGAAGGCATTTCCAGCACATACAGATAAGAATTGAATGAATATATCACTCAACACAGGAGAACAATTTAGCTTTTTAGCTGATTAAATTATCATATTTAGACACTTCTTCTGACTCCCATCATAAATTTCAGTCCATAACTCAGGGTGTTTTTTTTTTTTTTTTTTTTTGCAGCTTGTTTTTTTTCCCTCTCTCTCTCTCTCTCTCGCTTCTTAAAAGTAGCCTCTAAAAACAGCTTGAATACAAAAGCCTTTTTACCCTTTCTCATTTGTTACCTAGCCATCCCGTGTGAAAAGCGAGTCATCTAATAAATCACACAATGCTGCGGGAGAGTGTAAAGCCCACACATGCTGCTAGATCATAAATTTCCAAGCACAAAAAAAGTCCTTGGAACACCAGTGGGCACGTGTTTACCCAGAAACCCGCCGAGGCCCGGAACAATTACCCACCACCACACAGGCCTTCAGGGTCTGGGCTGCTACATTTATGCACCACATACGTCTCATTATTCATCCTCAGCCTCGACAGACGAGACCTCGACCAGGACATAGGCCGTGACAGGATGGTCCATATGGCTGCAGGTCCATTCTTTAATTCCAGGCCAGGACATGACTGAAATTGAGGCTCATTCCATGCTAGAATTAATAAAAATGTACCCTTATCTACAGGTG
>JAAGKR010012849.1:0-15412 GCA_011419295.1 Clarias macrocephalus
TGTGTGTGTGTGTGTGTGTGTGTGTGAGTGTGACTGTGTGTGTGTGTGTGAGTGTGTGTGTGTGAGTGTGTGAGTGTGACTGTGTGTGTGTGTGTGTGAGTGTGTGAGTGTGACTGTGTGTGTGTGTGTGTGTGTGTGTGTGTGTGTGAGTGTGACTGTGTGTGTGTGTGTGTGTGTGTGTGTGAGTGTGTGTGTGTCCTACGTTGAGGTGTTCTGTGGTGACCTCCATCAGTTTGCTGCAGGACTCGTGTAGTCGCTCGTACACGATGGTGTCGGCTCCTTTACAGTATAGTGAGAGTCGACCCTCCGGGCTGCGCACTGAGACAGAGGTCAGAGGTCAGACGTGAGGGGGTTCTGTACGTCTTAGAGAATGTATCACACACACACATACACACACTCACACACACAGAGACAGGGAGGGCGGGGCGTACCGATGACGGACATCCTCTTGCGGACGTTGTTGAAGTCGAGGATGGCGAGCAGCTCGTAGCAGCGCGGTTCTCCCAGCTCCACCACACACAGAGACTCCGGCGAGCGCGAACGGAACACGAAGCCGAAGTTACGGGCCGCCGTCACCAGGGCGCCCTCGTCTGGAGACTGAGCCTGGTACACCAACTCTACACACACACACGCAGTGTAACATAATACAACAAATCTGATTTATTAAAATTCTGACATCACTGTGAGCTGACGTGGATGTTAAACATGCTGCGTGTGTAAATGACGCTTTGAACCCCTCACACACACACACACACACACCATTCTTGGTCTCGTCGGGCATGACGGTGTGGCACAGGGCGAGCAGTCTGAAGAAACTGCACACTTGTGGCGTGCCGAGCTTCACTGCCTCCAACAGGGCGGCGTCGTAGAACTGGAACTTCGGATCAGCCAGATCATTAAGGGAGAAATCCACCGGGAGTGTGTCCTACACACACACACACACACACACACACACACACACACACACACACACACACGACATATCATTTATAACCACAATGAACAACAGATACTCTCCTACACACACCCATGCTTCACTGTGATCACACACACGCTCCAGTGTGTGTGTGTGTGTGTGTGTGTGTGTGTGTGTCCTGACCCATGAACACACAGTGAGAGTCAGGGGAAGATCTGTGAAAGGGCAGATTTGGGCCTGAAACACACCTAATGCTGCCCCCTCACTGTGTTATTGTGGTGAATGTTTGCGCTCCTGGACACTGAAACCTCACAGCACAGAACATGATGCACGAGACACACAGTCGGACACTCACTAACATTACTGTGATGTAATTAACTGATTTCGAGCGTCAGAGCTCAGCTTCAGAGTGTGACAGGACGACACTAAGCCCGCTGCTGTGTGTGTGTGTGTGTGTGTGTGTGTGTGTGTGTGTGTGTGTGTGTGTGTGTGTGTTTCCTGTGTGAATTTGGGGAAAATTTGAGAAAGTCGAAATTGTCGCGTGAATAACACGCTTCTTCATATTCACAGTGTTGGTTACTGAGGTGGAGACGTAGACCGGAGCGCAGGTTCGGTCTGAATATCACACGCCAGAGCTGAGACACGGGGCGTCGACTTCACACCCATTACACACAATATATCGTTAAATCATATCTTTATGTTTAATAACCTGTATTCGAGGACGAGAAACCAGTCTCAGAAATGTGTCTCTCTGTCTCACAGCATCAAACAAAACTGGACAGAATTTACTGAATCTTCTGCAGCACTTAGATCTCTGCCTCAAGTTTAACCTGCACCATCAGTCACATCTAAATGTTGAGTAAAAGTGATGTTATGAACAGTTATGTGTCGGATTTAATAATCTGCACCAATAGATATTAATTAGAAAAGATAAAGTGAATATTTTTACTGGGATTAGTTCATTTATTTATTTTATATTATTATTCCTTTATTTTACCAGGAAAAGAAATCCCATTGAGATCCAAAGCTCTTCTACCAGGGAGTCCTGGCCAAAATGACGGCACATTAAGTTTCACATAAAACACTTTTGAGAAGATACATGAAACCCAAGACACACACACATCCACTAAAACTATACTAAACATGTACATGTTTCCTTCACATAAAACTCAAAGTGGTTTCGAAGAATATTTAGAGAGGGAAGAACTTCTAATGTCAAAGTGTTCTGCATTTCATCCCATAATCTGGGCGCATAGAAAGAGAGAGACATTTTTCCAAACTCAGTAAATACTCTAAGTCCATCTAAAAGTAATTTAGAAGATGATCTTGCCCTGTAATTACGAGTACAATATGATAAACAAATATAACAAGGCAATTTACCCAATAATGCCTTGGCAATACATAACAATAACTGCAACTTTCTTCTCTGATACAGAGATGACCAACCAACCAACCAACCAACCAACCAACCAATGAATACGAACTACAGTGATGAGTGTGTGTAGAGGCACTTCGTCACAAATCGTATTGCAGCGGGATATACAGAATCTTTTTTACTTTTTTAGTGTACATAGATTTGCATGCATATGAATCACATCACCATAGTCCAAAACAGGTAAAAAAACAACTCTGAATGATTCTCTTTTTAGCTTCAAAAGGAAAACGTTTCTTTAAATGAAAAATAAACCCCAATTTAGGTCTAAGCTTTTTAAAAAGTTATTCAATATGAACATTAAAACCCAGCCTTTTATCAAACCATATACCCAAGTATTTATAGCTGTCTACTAGATTTAACAATGGAGATTGCAATACAGTGGAGCATAATTCGTTCCAGGAGCGGGCTCGTATTCCAAAACACTCATAAACCAAATTTTCCCATAAGAAATAATGAAAACTCAAATTAATCGTTCCACAGCCCAAAAAAATAAATACATAAAAATAATTTATACAATATATAAAGTAAAAATAAAATAAACTAACCTGCACTTTACCTTTAAAAAAAGGGGTGTAAAGGCGAGTGTGTGTGTGTGTGTGTGTGTGTGTGTGTGTGTGTGTGTGTGTGTGTGTGTGTGTGTGTGTGGCACGGAGTCAAATTATGCGCATGCACACACAAGACTAACTACACGCTGAAACAGAGAGGGAGATGTTGACTATACCAGTAAGAGACAAGCACTAAGACCCAGCAGGGGAGACGATTACCCACAATTCCGCAGCGCAAGAGAGAGAAAAATCATTGGCTCAGTTGTGATCATGTGACGCTCGGTGTCAAAACAAGAAGCGCATGCGTGATACATGACTTGCTCGTTTTCCAAGTCAAAATGTATTCATTGTGGGACACTCAAAAACCGTGTTACTCGCAATCTGAGGTTCCACTGTAGCTGGAAAGAATCTCATATTAACTCTATGGCTTGGTTTATAGACTGTGCTGTTGTGTAAATAATGGTATCATCAGCATATAAATGTATTTTAGCTGCAGTTATCTCTTGGCCTAAGAGAGATCATTTATATATAATGAAAAAATTGGTGCTAGAATGGAACCGTGTGGAAATTCTTTAATCTGTAGAAGGACAGTTATCAGCTGAGACACACTGTGTTCTTCCTGTTAAATAATCTCTAAACCATTTTAAACTCATTGTACTGAAGCCTACACATCTGAGTTTCTGCAACAGCATTGTGTGATCAGCAGAGTCAAATGCTTTAGAAAGATCATCACATAAAGCAGCGCAATGTTGACTCTTATCTAAACCAGTAATAATATCATTTGAATCAAACATGGCTGCTGTTCCAGTGCTATGTCCAGACCTAAAACCCCATTGGAATTCATTAAAGATATTATTTTCCATTAAAAACCATTTAACTTGATCATTTACTACAGACTCAAAGACTTTTCACTGATAACCTTGAAATCAGCCGATAATTATCTAATTCATAAGGGTCACGCCCTTTTAACAAAGGGAGAACCATGGCTGATTTCCATGCACGAGGAATTACATTTGAAGTTAAACTTCAATTAAAAATAGAAACAATCGGTTCTGCTATATTCAGCAATTTTTCCATTTCTCATCTGTGATTCTCTCTCCGATTACCGAACAGCGAGTGTATTTGTCTGACCACCAAAGAAGTACAACTTAGTGTAAACAAGGCGTCAGATACTCGACCTTACAGAATGTGATTTCTGTGTGTTAGACAGAGAGATCTGCTGTACAGAAGCTCTTACCTCTGAGATCTCCAGCCTCTGTCCTGTGTAGTGGTCGATCACGTCTCCTGCAGGACAAACACTCTCAGTTCCATTTAACTGCGATGAGTTTTATGTTTGTATATATATATGTGTGTGTGTGTGTGTGTGTGTGTGTGAGAGAGAGACAGACCATAAGTCTTGCCGGCGATGGAACACTTGTTGAAGTTCATGATGTTCTGCGTGAGCGTGCCGGTCTTGTCTGAGAAGACGTAGTTGATCTGGCCGAGCTCCTCGTTCAGCGTGGTGGTGCGCGCCTCGGCCGGCGTGTCGCTGCGCTCGTGGTACATCAGCCTGTCCCAGTTAATGTAGTAACTGTTCCCCAGACGGATGACCTCCATACTGACGTAGAGGGAGATGGGCACCACCGTGTTCAGGATGATGATGTAGGACCAGAAGGTGAGGAAGGCTGAGAACGCAGGGCCCACGTTCGCCTCCCGGGGGATGTAGGTGGTGTAACTGGCCTGGTAGCCCTCCCAGATACCGTGACCCACCGCCAGGATCACACACATCAACACCAAGAACCCGAAGATCTACACACACACACACACACACACACACACACACAACGTGAGATAGTATTAGATTATTAGATTAAATTCACATCTACTGTTAATTATTCAACATTGTAAAGAACCTTAAAAGACTAAGTGGCTCAGTAATAATGTTCTTTATCTGAGAATTAAACATATACCATGTGTGTGTGTGTGTGTGTGTGTGTGTGTGTGTGTGTGTGTGTGTGTGTGTGCGTGTGCCTCACTCACAAACAGCACAAGGATGTTCATCAGGTGGTCGATACTCGTTCTCTTGAAACTGGATTTCCCACAATTCTGCATCAGCTTAGTCTCCGGACCTGAGAGAGACACAACAAACTAATGACTCTCTCTCACACACACACACACACACACACACACACACACACACACACACACACACTCTCTCTCTCCCTCTCTGTATCATTACACTTTTATTGCCATTACGTAATCACTCCATCAGCAGAACGATATATCAACACACCAATAATCAATAGTGTAATGTGTGTATCAGAGGGGAAACACTCAACTGTCAAATAATTGATGGCAAAAAAGTGTGTGTGTGTGTCTCACCAGCGAACAGCACCATGCCAAAGCACCAGGCTGTGTTTCGGAGAGTGCAGCCCCGCAGCAGCACGGACTGATTGTCCAGCGGGTGTTTGTGTCCCTTCCACACCAGCGTCCCCATGAAACTGTCCAAGCGGTTATTAGGGGGTTCACAGCACACCTCTCCTACAGACGGAGAGAGACAGAGGGACAGAGAGAAGTGTATCAGGACCTGGGATCGCTGTCTATTCAGAGGTGTGACCAGTCTTCTCCACCAGGTTCTTTCTCAAATAGATTCCAAACCTCCACAGTAGTTACACTATCACACAAGGAGCACACGCAGATCTGAAACACACCACCTACGGCATCTTACAACAATCTTACGGCAACACTGTCGTAAGCCGTTATATCTAACAGATCTCTCAGGATCTCCAGGATCTCCAGGATCCACCTCACTGCTGTCTGACGTCCAACTAACAGGAGCTCCGTCAGGTCAGATCTCACGAGCGCTCTCACAACCCCACTGCTCCTGGAGGTCATCAACACCCATCAACTGACTGTCTACGGTGATTATGGGACACGTTCCTGGACACACACACACACACACACACACACACTCTCACACTTACTGCGTCTCCTAGCATGTATATGGTACTGCTCAGTTGATGGGTCTTGATGACCTTCAGGATTTCAGGATTATTACACATAACAGATCCAACTGCACTCGAGGCTGGACAACTGTCTCTCAGAGGACACTGTGTCTTAACATGTGGCGTTAGCTGAAGTAGAATCTTCTACCAATCAGCATCAAGGTTCATAGTGAGGGTCAAAGCACCAAAGTCAGCATGACACAAACGGACTTGTTTTTTTTTTTATGTTATTGTTCACTGTTGACTTTTGCTGAAAAAAGTAAAGTAAAAGATTCTTAAAAAGACTAAAGACTCTAGACTGGTTTGCGCGTCTGATGAGAAATCGGCCTGATTGAGTGAAAGTCTAACGGCGGTCTAAAGTCTAACGATGGTGTTTCTGGCGTTTTGCGGTGAAATCTGTTGAACAGGTGACGTCATCGAGGGCAGAACCAATAACAGGTGTACATGTAAAGAACGGATGACCAGACGGCTGTTCAAAAACAAACAACTCATTTCTGCAGTGGTCACACATCACACACCCACATGATCCACTCAGCACACAGCCACATCACATGACCTCGTGCTGCTCACAGTCACCTTGTCATTACCCACACTCACCTATAAATAAACCCCCACACTCAGGGCCGGGTGTGTACCGAGACCTGAGACGCTGTGGCTTTCCTGAAGTAGCTGTGTGTGTGTGTGTGTGTGTGTGTGTGTGTGTGTGTGTGTGTGTGTGTGTGTGTGTGTGCGTGTGTGTGTGTGTGCGTGTGCGTGTGCGTGTGTGTGAAACATTTAAACTTGCTATCTTATTCTGAATAGAATCAGAAAATTGTGTGTGTTTGTCCACTTACTGACTGTTATGTTTCCTGACTGTTACACACACACACACACACACACACACACACACACACACACACACACACACACACACACACACACACACACACACCTCTGAATTCAGCCAGGTCCTCGACACTTCCTCCCATTTCTCCTGTTACTGTTAGAGCCTGCTTCACCTTCAAGTTGGTCTCTCTGCACACACACACACACACACACACACACACACACACACACACACACACACACACACAAACAGAAACACATAAAAAAGCATATTAAGTTAACCACACTATCTGTTGTGTACAAGTGGTTAAGCAGCTTAGATACACACACACACACACACACACACACACACACACACACACACACACACACACACACACACACACACATACACAGACACACACACACACATACACACCCATCCAGCTCGGCGGTCTCGATGTAAACCAGGTTCAGGGGCTCGCTGCTAGATAAGAGCAGGAGATCAGCCTGATAGAGAGAGAGAGAGAGATGTTTATCTACAGTAACAATCCCGCACACACATGCACACACACACACACACACACGCTCACACACGCACACTCACGACACACACACACACACACACACAGTAAAGGACTGAAGACGAGGACGTCAGGGTTCTCACTGTGACAAACTGGTTGTTCTCCAGCCTGATGATGTCTCCCACTTGAATGTTCATCCATTTCTCACTCCTGAGCCTGAGACACACACACACACACACACACACACACACACACACACACACACACACACACACACACACACACACACTGTTATAGAGAATTAATCAACAGCACTGATCCTATAAACACCTGCTTATACTGAACAACACGCAGTGTGTGTGGTGATGATGATGATGATGATGATGATGATGATGAAGACTTACTCTCCGTTGATCAGCACCTCTGCTTTGCGGTTGTTCACCTGCCGGTCACTCCTGTGTCGATGCTTCAGAACAGACGGAGAAACAGCAGCATTAGTTACAGTAAGTGTCCGGGGCGTGGCAGGGCCGTGAAAATGATTCTTTTATTTACCTTTTTATTTTCCTGAGTATTTCATAATTCATTTATTTCTTTTTTGCATGTTTGTCACACTTAATGATCACATCATCAAGCTAACGGTACTATTATATGAAGATAACCTGAGCAAATGCAAAATGCAGATTATTAATGATGATTTCATTTATTATGGGAAAAAAATCTGCCCAAACCTGCCTGGCCCCATGTGAAGAAGTAATTGCCCCCTAAACCTAATAACTAGCTGCCATCCTTAGCGGCAACAACTACAATATAGCGGCTGTGGAGGAATTATGTCCCACTCTTCTTTTCAGAATTGTTTTAATTCATCCACATTGAAGGATTTAAACTGTTTAAAGCCACGACACAGCAAAAAATAAAAAATAAAAATAATAATAATAATATAATATTATCTGATCCATTCAGAGGTGGACTTGCTGGTGTGTTTCAGATCATTGTACTGTTGCAGAAGTGCGGTGGAGCTTGAGCTTACACACTTACGGCTGGACATTCTCCCTCAGGATTCTTATAAACACCGTGTTAGTTTTACACCAGATGTGACGGGACACACACCGTCCAAAAGGTTCAACTTCTGTCTCATCAGTCCACAGAATATTCACCCAAAAGTCTTAAGAATAATCCAGATGTTTTTTGGTAGATGTGAGACGAGCCTTTGTGTTGTTGTGTTGTTTCTGACTGTAGCTGAGGTGAGTGAAGCCTGCAGGTCTTTAGATGTTCTTCTGGTTCCTTTACGAGCTCCTGGATGAGGCGTCGTCGTGCTCTTGTGTCATGTCGGTCGGCTGCTCACTCCTGGGAAGGTTCACACTGTAGACTGTGTCTAATGTCTCTCACCGTGGCCCACTGGATTCCTAAAGCTTTGTACACTTTTCCAGACACGTCAGTTACTTTGTTTATCATCTGTTCCTGACGTCCTGTAGATCTTGTTTCATTTTTGGATCCTTTAGAGAGCTACACTTTATCAGACACACTTTAGATTTAGAATTTACACTGTTTGTTTTGAAAGTGATTTCTTGATTCAGCAGGTCTGGCAGTAACCAGGTCCGGGTGCGGCCAGTGACATGTAACTCAGCTTTCCAAAAAAAAGTAGTTTATCACAATGAATTCATTATTTAGCAGTTTGGACAATTACTTTTTCACACAGGACAAGGTAGGTTCAGACAACGTGGTTCCCCTAATCAATCAAATAATCATTTAAAAACTGCATTGTGTATTTACTCGGTTATCCTTGTGCGATATTAAAGTTTGTTTGATCTCAATTATTTAAGTGTGAAGAATATGCAAAAAAAATGTGTGTGTGTGTGTGTGTGTGTGTGTGTGTGTGTGTGTGTGTGTGTGTGTGTGTGTGTGTGTGTGTGTGTGTGTGTGTGTGTGTGTGAGAGACAGAAAAGTAAAAAGCTGTACACTTTGGGCTGCTGCCAGTCCCACCACACCCATATTCTGGGCACACACACACACACACACACACACACACACACACACACACACACACACAGGATGGGGTTTTCAGTTTGTTTTCTTTGCCAACAGTACTGTGATTATTTTCTCTCCCACCGTGATGTGTGTGTTTAAAGTTTCTGGTTAAACAATAGTTCTGAAACGGAATGAGGTGTGTGTGTGTGTGTGTGTGTGTGTGTGTGTGTGTGTGTGTGTGTGTACTCACTATATCGTCGATGGCATCTTTGACAGCAGTGACAGTCAGCACCAAGGCAAGGGGCACCACTGTGGTGAACCATGAGAGAGAAGAGATGGCGGGAATCACCTACACACACACACACACACACACACACACACACACACACACACACACACACACACACACACACACACACACACACACACATTGTCTTAAATAAACACTACAGTCACACACACATTAACAGCCTCAGCAGCACATTAACAGATTCATTAACACACAACTGTAACATCCAACATCACACTCAATAACACAGTAACACACACAGTCACACACTCAGTCACACACTCAGTCACACACTCAGTCACACACTCAGTCACACACTCACACACACAGTCACACACTGGGTAACACAGTCAGTAATAAAGAGGTAAACAGGTGACTGGGCTCCATCAGTGTGTGTTTGTGTTCTCCAGTGATCACTGCACCAGTGATCGTCTGCAGTGATCACATGGTGTGTGTGTGTATGATTTCTGCTCACAGCTGCGGTTTTCTAGATGTTATTTCTGATGGAGTGATGATCTAAAGAGAGGACGGCAATAACACACTCATCCGACTGACATCAACTGCAGTGTGAGGAAACTTCCTGTAATGAAAATGTTACTTCCCCTGGGTTTCACACTTCCCCTGTCATTACACTGGGGTCATTTACTGCATTGCTAAATCCTCGCACGCACGTGCGCGCACACCCACACACACACACACACCCACACACCCACACACACACACACACACACACCTGGAGGACCAGCAGGCAGAGGAAGTAGGCGTTGGCGATCCTCTGGAACTGCTCGAACAGGTTGAGTGGGAGGAAGGTGAGCACGTTGTATTTCGAGGTCTTGATCCCGTTAGTCTGAAATGTAGAAGAGGAAAATAACAACCAATAAAATTAGCAAGTAAAAGTGAAGACAGACACTCGGACATCATCGCTCTCGCCCTCACACCAGGCCCAGGTCACCACCTCGCCACCTCCACCTCGGCATGACACACACACACACACACACACACACACACACACACACACACACACACACACACACACACCTGAGAGCCCCAGAACGTCGAGTTCTGCTTTTATAGAGACACTCACACTTCTCAATAATCAATAATCTCGTGTTGGTCATCATTAACACCTGGCTCTGAGCGACTGTGGGAGGGTGCACTTATTTTATCCCGCCTGGTTTCATAATGATGGTTTCCATATTGGGATATTGTGGGAAAAAAAGACTCCATATGGAAATCTCTTGTTTTCTTGTTGTCTCCTGAGGTCATCAGTTTGATTCCATATGCTGTTGAGAGTCACATGACCAGTGATAAATAAAACCCGGTCACATGACTGTGTGTGTGTTTTCCCACAGACTCCTTCACTATGATGAAGATGTTCCACTGCGGCGGAGTTCAGCTCCACCCCTGATCCCACTCCAACACTCGGATGATCCGTATCAGCTGTGCCGGATTACTGTAAGAACAGAACATCCTGGGGGAGGAGCTCGTACCAGGGGTCAGCTCGGGGTCAGCCGGAGCATGGACGGGACCTCGCTCATGTTTAGAGAGAAACGATTGCTTTGCTCACTAGGATTCTTATTTTCACTTGCTGATCCTGACTGTGTAAACATGACGGAGTTTCTCCGGACATTCCTGCTCTGGGTGGTGATCTTATCCTAAAGCATACATCTGTAATCAGTCCACTAACAGCGGAGAGGAGAGGAACCCCAGGAGAAACCTCCAGCACCATCTTCTCCCTCCATGAGCTGATGCTCTGAGATCTCAGCTGGTATCCTGGGTGATCTTTACACTGTCCAGGGCTCCAGACGCAGGCTCTGTGCTCAGCCAAGCTAAACTTTCACGAAGTGAGCTGTGTGTGTGTGTGTGTGTGTGTGTGTGTGTGTGAGTGTGTGTGATTATACACTAGAGCTGGTGTTAATATTTACATCGCAGTAAGTGAATAATATTCAGTCTGGAGGGAACACATGAAGCTCTGCAGAGGGATTTCTTTACAGACATTAAAACATTTCGAGCTAATCGACTGGGCGGAGTCAACTTCCTAACATCAATAGGAGTATGTTTAACTGTGTACGTCTGGGACTAGTGTGACTTTAATATCCACCCAGATTAGTCACAGACGGTAGAGAGCCTGTGAGAAAAGGTCACACGCATCTCCACACTCACCGCGTATCTGAAGGAGACGTTATACTCCCTGTCGTTCGCCCGAATCCTCCGCTCCGTCTCTGTAACAAGAGAAAACTACATTAAACTACATCAGTCTCAGTGTGTGGTACAGTCTCAGTGTGTTACAGTCTCAGTGTGTTACAGTCTGAGTGTGTTACAGTCTCAGTGTGTTACAGTCTCAGTGTGTTACAGTCTAGTGTGTTACAGTCTGAGTGTGTTACAGTCTCAGTGTGTTACAGTCTCAGTGTGTTACATTCCTAAAGTGTTATAGTCTGAGTGTGTTACAGTGTGTGTGTGTGTTACATTCTCTGTGTTACAGTCTCAGTGTGTTACATTCCTAAAGTGTTATAGTCTGAGTGTGTTACAGTGTGTGTGTGTGTTACATTCTCTGTGTTACAGTCTCAGTGTGTTACATTCCTAAAGTGTTATAGTCTGAGTGTGTTCTCAGGGGTTTTTTCCCTCAGCACCGTCACCCTTGGCTCGTTCATCAGGGACCATCTGATCTGACCTGACCTGACCGGTTCTGATCATTCTGATTCATACTGTACAACTTTTCTCACATTTCATACACACTTCCATAATATTCTTTCGAGTCTGTAAAGCTGCTTTGCAACAATGAGCATCGGTAAACAATCACTTTTCAAAACTTTCCATGACAGAAACACCAGTTAATAGATAAAGAACAGTCTGGTGCTGTGTGTGTGTGTGTGTGTGTGTGTGTGTGTGTGTGTGTGTGTGTGTGTGTGGATGAATCACTAGTGAACATGATGAGTGTTTGAGCAGTTTCGTTTTGATTTCACTAAAACAAGTGATTAACTGGAGTTTTGTCTCCTGCGTATCTTCATGGCACGGAGCCGCGACCCCTGCGGTTACTAATCACCTCACCTGAGCTGTGACTGCACTACAGCCCTCCTGCACCTTTAGTTTACACACAGGGTTAATAAAGAACTGATTCCGGTTGAGTTAGCGCTGCTCTATGACACGGCGGACATGGTTACCATGGCGACAGGAACAGCAATTACCTCATCAGTCAGATTAGACCTCTTCCTGCAGCTTTCAGGGAAACTGTGTCGAGTTTTGTTTTGTGTGTGTGTGTGTGTGTGTGTGTGTGTGTGTGTGTGTGTGTGTGTGTGTGTGTGAGAGAGAGATAGTAAGGGAGAAGTTACCTTTCTCTTTCTTTTTCACACAATCAAGACCAAAGAATGACATGGCTGCACGTCTTCTTCAATATCAGTCCACCATCTGCCTACACACACACACACACACACACACACACACACACACACACACACACACTTATATATTTATATATGATTTCTCAGAGGTGTCAAGCATGTATCCTCACTTACCACACACCACACACACACACACACACATGCACACGCACATGCACAAGCACACTGAACTGCATTGTAAGAGGCTAAGAGGTCTTTCTTTACCCCTCACTCACACACACACACACACACACGGTATACAGTTATAGTTTGGATGTTTGTGCGGTAACCATGACGACACCCACCAGTCCTAGCTAGCAGTAGATGACTAACCAGCTGTTAAGGTTAACTGATGATCAGTAGCGCAGGTTTATCTTTGCTTTGAGATTCGCCTCCATCTCGGCTTGTTCTCACTCACACCCTGAGCTGCGACCTGATTGGTTAAAAGATAAAAAACGCTGATGTTGAATAAGGTTTTTTGTTTGTGTGTCACTTTAGTCTTGTTGAGTGTCAGCGCTGTGACATGAGAGTCTCCCGCAGCCACTTCCTGTGGGACGACATGTCAGACGTGTGAACACAAACGGCGCTACGCTTAGTGCTGACAGATCGGGGAAAAGTGGGCGTGTCCAGGGGCTCACATGTCCTTAAACAAAGTTTACACAAAGCATTATTACCGCATGTCTTTATAATGGGGCAGAATCGTTTTCCTTGTCACCTAATGCGGGATGTTTTTTTCACTAATTGCAGTCTGTCTGGAAGCTGATTGGTCAGGAGGACGTCTCTGTAGCAGCAGCGCAGGTTCGCGTTTACGCTCTCGCTCTGATACGCCCGAGTCTCTGCTGAGGGCCGCGCGGAAACAAAAAGCCCTGTGTGTCTTACAGGAGGTGGAGTTGTTCTGGGATAAAGTAATAAAGCAACACACGCAACACACACACACACACACACACACACACAGCATACAGGGTGATTTGGGCAGAATTCCTGAATGACTTCAACCTTCAATGTATTTATAGAAACCACATGTGTGTGTCAGGAATGTGCAATTTAAAGGGAAAGACACACACACACACACACACACACACACACACACACGTGTTTCCATTACGTCTGGAGCGGGAGTGCTATTCTCCACCCTGTAAGAATAAACTCAGTCAGTATGAAAAGCCTAACTGTGTGTGTGTGTGTGTGTGTGTGAGAGAGAGAGAGAGAGAGAGAGAGAGAGAGAGAGTGGTGTAAGTCTGTGTGTATGTTTCTGTTTTTTAAGTGGTTTTACACACTCAACTGTCTCTCACACACACACACACCTCACTCTCTCTCATCTCATTAGCATGCTAGCAAACTAAAAACCTAGCTAATCTGATCAGCTAACTAGCGCTGAATGGGTAACCGTGGCGCTATGTCCAGGTGTTGCTACTGAAGCTCTCTGGACCATTTTGGAGCAGCTGAAGAAAGGAAAAGAGAGACTAGCGATGGCGTGATGCAGCCAGGTTTAGCTAATCAGTTCCAGCTGCAGCGTGTGGCTAATGCTAGTTTCAGATACAGGACTGTGAAAAAGTTTTTTTTTTTTTTTTTGCATATTTGTCACAATGATTTCATTCATTAAGGGAAAAAAGTTGTCCAAACCTACATGGGCCAATGTGAAAAAGTAATTGCCCCCTTGCTAAATCATTAATTAACTGTGATTAACAATTTTTGAACATCTAAAGACCTGCAGGCCTCACTCACCTCAGCTACAGTCAGTGTTCATGATTCAACAATAAGAAGGAGACTGGGGGACAAACCTGGGGGCGTCCATGGCAGAGTTCAGAGGTGAAAGTCACTGCTGATCAAAAGAACACAAAGGCTTGTGTCACATTTACCAAAAAACATCTGGATTATTCTTAAGACTTTTGGGTGAATATTCTGTGGCCTGATGAGACAGAAGTTGAACCTTTTGGAAAGGGTGTGTCCCATTACATCTAGTGTAAAACAGTGTTCTATATAATAAATGAATAAATAAAACATTATACCAACAGTCACACATGGTGGTGAAGGTCTGAGACTCTGCAGCTTTTTTTCCTTTAAAAAGGGAAATCAGCATCTACAACTTTCTTTGTGTAATATTACATGTGACAAATATGCAAAAACATAAAAGAATCAGGAAGGGGCGAATACATTTTCACTGTGTGTGTGTGTGTGTGTGTGTGTGTGTGTGTGTGTGTGTGTGTGTGTGTAAAAAATAGGATAGTAGAAGTGAAATCACAAGTAATCTTGTGATTCAACAGTATGAAATAAACATGGATATGGATCACACACACACACACACACACACACACACACACATACCCCCCCCCCCACATAAACAGATATGTTGACACAGAGGTCATGAGTTTCAGATCATGAAACCAGAAGATACTGACCACAGCCCCTCCGGTCCCAGCAGGCTCGTGACCTGGTTAGGAGCAGACGTGAGGCTCTGCAGGAGCGACGAGGGTGGATGCGCACACACACACACACACACACACACACACACACACACACACACACACACACACACACACACACACACACACACACACACACACACACACACA
>JAAGKR010012851.1:0-15406 GCA_011419295.1 Clarias macrocephalus
AGCATTAATGAACTGTATCAGTCAGGATTTAGGCCTCATCACAGCACAGAGACAGCACTTGTTAAAGTAGTAAACGACCTCCTATGGTCCTCTGATCAGGGTTGCGTCACTATACTTGTGCTACTGGACCTCAGTGCAGCTTTTGACACCATTGATCATAGTATTCTCCTTCACAGATTAGAAAAGGTAGTAAGAATTAAGGGAACTGCCCTCTTGTGGCTCAGATCCTATTTGACTGATCGTTATCAGTTTGTAGATTTAGATGGTGACCATTCCTCATGTTCTCAAGTGGAGTTTGGTGTTCCACATGGCTCAGTTTTAGGCCCACTGCTTTTTTCCCTTTACATGCTTCCTCTGGGCAACATAATTCGTAAACATGGTATTAGTTTTCATTGTTATGCTGATGACACACAATTATATGTCTCAGCAAAACCAGATGAGAAAAACCAGTTTGCTAAAATTGAGCAGTGTGTGCAGGACATAAGAGATTGGATGTTAATTAATTTTCTTCTGCTTAATCCTGATAAGACAGAAGTTCTGGTCATAGGACCACAAGTAGCTAGAAGTAGGCTTTCTGATCACACTGTAACTTTAGATGGCCTTTCTGTTCCATCAAGTGCAACAGTAAAAGACCTTTTGCATACAGACTTACTTCTTTTTATTGTGTAAAGCTGCTTTGCGACAATGTCAATTGTTAAAAGCGCTATATAAATAAAATTGACTTGACTTGACTTAAAGTAGCTAAAATTCAGGTCTTGACATCCGGGATATCACAGAAAGAGCAGTGCCGTGCCGATTGCTGCTGTCCACGCCGCAGTGTACTTTAAAGTTTGCTTCCTGCTCCCTGTGCAGTCTACTTTTCACAAACTACTTACCGATCGGAACGCAGCACTCTTAACTAACAGGCCGGGTTGCCAGTTGCACAATAAACGGTAAATACCCCTCTGCCGTAAACGCTACATTCAAAGCAAAGCCAGCGCTCCTTCATTCACACGCGAGAGCGATGGGTTTCCTGCCCCTTCGCTCAGTAATGTAATACAGTAATGTCTGTGGAAAACTTCTGTACAGCAGCAAAAACAAATTTAGGAAGCAGTCAAACAGCAGCCGGGGTCAGCGAGTGACACTAAAGTACTTAACGACCTGAATTTTATTACCTGAATTTTGTCAACCTGAATTTGTAAGACTGAAAAATAATGAAGATTGTATTTTTAACACTTGAAAATTGTTTTAACTGCAATTTAGTAACTTAAATATTTTTGTTTAAATACTTAAATTACATTTTCATTTGAAATATGCAACAACAATAAATTGTAGTGGCAAAATTTTCAAACATTGTAAATGCTCTAAGGATTTTTTTATTTCCGTTCATGTAATTCATGGAATTTTGCCACTATTATACTTCCATACGCAAAAGTTATACTTGTCCAAATACCTTTGGATTTGACTGTACATATTTAAAGATACAATATGGAACTTTATCAGTTTTGGGGGGCTTTTACTGTGGAAACTCATCTCTCGTCTCACAGCCTGGCAGCAGTGCAGAGATATTTCCTTCTAAAGTCTGGAAGTTGAGTCACTGTATTTCTTCTTATTGTTTAAAATATTTCACAACTCCCAGAAAGATTGGTTAGAGATCCCAATTATATACTCCATGGGCCGTTTTTCACCTGAAAGGCTCATTGGTGGATTATAGGGAAGGTGGAAATTAAGCGGCGTCAATGAGATGTGATGGTCACATACTCCATTCTGACCCTGAAAGGGGGTTGTTAGGGCTGGTGTCCCTGGTGGACATGTGTTCTTAATCCTCCTGGAGATGGATGAAAAGCAAGCATGGAAAATGCTTTTTCTCCCATCATCTATTCTCTCTGTCCAAAATGTGTAAATTTTTTTGTCCTCAAATCTGTATTTTTTCCCTTTTTTATACAGGTACACTGCTGATTGAGGTCTTGAAGTGTTGTTCCTCATGTGCTGAGTCATGCACTGGTCTAAACGCTTCCTACTGCACTGAACTGCTTACACTATATTGCTCTTCTTGTGTTTCATGGTCCTGCCTTTTGGATGGTGAGAAACAACCCATGGAGGATATATTTGGGGTAGCGACACATTTCAAACCAACAGAAAGTTGTCCAGTTGACACACATCAACTTCCAGTCAACGGCTGTAACAGTGATAAGGTTCATTGACATATCTCTCATAAAGGTTATTGAGTGAACAAATTAGAGGAGGCCTGAGTCAGCAACAGAGCAAAACCACTTCCTAAAACTTTTCTGTGTAAGCAGACAACAATACATAATGTGGTTTGCATTCAAAATGACCTAAAAGCTTATCTGACTGGCTGCTGCTATGGAAGTTTATATGACATATGATATATAACATATGACATATAAACTTCCATAGGCTCCTTGCCGTACAATAACTCCAACACTAATACTATTGTTGGAAAAACTGCAAGGCTTCAGGTCACGCTTATGCCTCACTGCAGAAGTGTAAACATGCTGGGTGTGAACCAGAGGAAGTTTCGAAAAGGTCAGTGGCAGTTTGTTTGTATTTAAATATATGATAAATATATTTTTTAATATAAATATATTCCAGGGACCATGGAGGCTAATGGTGACCACTGTATTTTTTTTTCCCATCGAAGGAAACTCATCAAGCACAGGGAGAACATGCAAACAGACCAAAGGTGGGAATTGAACCAAGGACCTGGAGATACAAGATGACAGTGCTAAGCCATCATGCCAACATTATCTGACATAGCTCATCCAAATTTCATGTTTGTAGAGTAAGTTGCCTGTATTTATGTGTGTCCTGTGATGGATTGGTACACTATTCAAGGTGTACACTGGCACGTGCTCTACGTCCCGTGGGTTAGGCTCCAGGCTCCCCCTTGACCCTTGACCCCTTGATTCCAGTCCTGGAACTGAAATATATGACTTTTATAACATTATTTAGCTATTACTCATTCACCTAGCATTGCATTGGTTCAGTTCACGTTCCCATAAGTGACTTCGTCGTCATCATCAAATTTATACGGGGGGTCACATTTTCAAATTGTTTACAGTGATCTGACTGCAGAACGCCTCTGTAGGAATCACTGATTTTTTTCGGACTAGTTCAGCGTTGTATGCCATGCATGTCATTGCTGAACCCATTTTTCGAATCTTGTTTGAAAAGCCCCTTTGGGTTCCCACTGTGTAGTTTGCCTTCACCACTGGGTTCTTCTCCTTTAAACCTCTTCATCCATCTGTGCACACTGCACTTGTCAGTGGTGTTATCTCCATAAACATTCTGTAGCACAGTGGGAGACCATCAACTGTGACAAAGGAGATTTTCAAAGAGGATTCGAGATTTGGGTTCAAGGTGTGAATTGCATGGTGTGATGTAGACTACATTGAGTAGTTGCTTTGTATAGAGGAAGATTTCCTTTCCAATGTTTTTCCTGAACAATAATGTAAGTATAAAACTTTTTATTAAAAAGTCTTTTTTAAAACTGGTATTTCTCCCAGCTTTTCCATTCCACGTGTTCTGATTTCCTAGGGAAATGCACTTCTTCGAAAGAATGTTTTGGGACAGAGCTTTAAATTGTGCCTATTTTTTGATGAATTGTGAAATATGGACAATAACAGGACATCCTGAAACTCTCTCCTTTCCTGTACAACAAATTTAAGCGCTTGTGCAGCCAAGTCTGTGGAGCTGCATCAAAAGTGCATTCCAAAAAAACTTGTTTGCATGCTCACATTTTTTCATGAGTTTCCATTTGCCAAATGTCTTCAGAGTAATATAATATTTTTTAATAAGTGACCGATTTCACACATGTTCCACTGTTTCCACTTCTCATTTGGTTAGCAGACCAAATTCTACACTTACCAATTAACAGTAGACTAATCCCGGGTAACTGGGTATTAATACTGACCCTTTGCTCTTAAAACATCCTCAGTTCTTTCTGTCATCAGCTCCACAAGATGTTCTGATCAAATCATCCAAGGGATGGGGTCCCTTTTGAATCTGGTTCCTCTCAAGGTTTCTTCTTCCTGTTGCCATCTCAGGGAGATGTTTTTCCTTGCCACTGTTGCCATTGGCTTGCTCATCAGACACAATCTGATAGTTATCATTTATAAATATTTTCTCACATTTCATACAAATGTCCCTAATTTTTGTCTATTCTGTGAAGTTGCTGCTTTGCAACGATAACCATTGTTTAAAAAAAAAAAAACTTGCATTGAATTGAATGTCTTTAAATGAAAAGCTTGGAAATATTGTGGATTCTGAGATGTTTTTCTGCTCATCACAATTCTACCAAGCGGTAACCGTAGCCATCCTTCCACTCAAACCAGTCTGACCATCATCCATCGATGTTTCTTATCAACAAAGCATTTAAGCCTGTAGAAATGCAGCTCACTGGAGGTTTTATCTTCATTTCATCACGCTGAGCAAACTCTAGAGGCTGCTGTGCATGAAAATTCCAGTTATAGAAATACTTAAACAAGCTCACCTGGTACCAACTAAACCACGCCAAGGTTGCATTTTCCAATCATTCTGTTGATATGAACATTACCCAAAACCGCTGGCTCATATCTGCGAGAATTTATGCCTTGCACTGCTGCCGCGCAAATGGCCGATTAGATAAATACATGAATGGTTCAGATCATAATAATAGGTTTAGAAAGCATAACACTGATTTCTTTCTGGATTTCATGCTTACCACAAATGAAGCTGAAATGTTTAATGTTGTCAATTGTTTTGATTGCGTCACCTTACTCAAAAGCCAACTGGTCTACTAAGTGCTTCCAAAATTAATGATTGCTTATAGTGGATATGGAGCTTTGGTGTTTCTGATCATTATTAATACATAGAGAGAGCCTCAGGTAGTAGCATGAAATCAAATAGGTTCAACCTTAAATGATCTGATTGAGATATAAATAAAGGAAGAAATACATTTATAGTAGGCTAAATTAATCTTTTTTGTAAACCTAACTTCTCACCTTTCTTAGCAGTGTTGTGTTCTGTTCTCAGTGTTGTCTAGTGTAATGGAAAAGCCTAAAGTCATGGAATCTTGGCTTTGGAAGCTGAACAAGCATAAGGGATTATATTCTGCCTCTCGTCTGTAAAAAAACTTGCTTACTCCCACTATATCCTGAAAAGTTGGTTTAAAGAAAGAAAGTGGTACATTAATGCCATTAACACATAATTTTCCACATTTTATAAAATGTGTAACATGTAAAAGGAATACAAAACTGAACAAAATGTGTATACCTATAGAGGCATCTATGAGCAAGACAAGAGCTGCGGACCCATTTAACATTCATACATTAAAAAATGTACATAGAGTATATTGTCCTTAGGTCAATTTAACCCTGTAGTAATAAGTGGTTCAAAATTAAATAAAAACATGACTTCCTGGGAAACTGAGAAAACTTATCTGAACATCTAAATATCTCACGTTCTTGAGTATGTTCTACTCTAAATATCTTTAGATGGTGAGAGGAAACCTGATTACCCGTACCAAGTACAGGGAGAACATGCGACGATTCCATGCACACAGACCTGAAGGTGGGACTCAAACCCTTCACCCTTTAGGTATAAGGCCACAATGATAAGCACTGCACCACCATGCTACCTTTTTTTTTAAATTTAATTATATGTTTTATAATAAAAGCATGATTCATTCAACAATAATGCTTATAATGTAAAGTCACCACTAATATCACACAAAAATATTCTGATATTGATATTTAATTTTTTTTGCCTGCCATCATTATTGTGTTTAAGGAATTTTTATTGTTAACAGAGGATATATAAACCGTAAGCTTGAAACAGTTGGATGTCTATGTTCTTTTAAACCGTTAGTTACTGTATGTCCTATGTCAGTTTGACCCACTGGAAGCAAAAACGACAGCTTCACAAGGGTTGATGAATTGCAATCACTTCTACCATACATGAGATTAAGAAAGAAAACGTAACAAAACCCTTACATGATCACACATAATATCACAAATAAAGGGGAGAGATGATACTGCTTAGTCCTAAACAGATTCCAACTATAAACATCTGTTTCTATAGGCGTATAATCGCTGTGGGCCCTGAAAAATGTAATATGAAGCCAAGAAACCAATCCCAGATACGTCATTACCCATAAAACAGTGTGTGAACAGAAACGCTGGCAAAAAAGTATAGAAAGCAAAATAGGCCACAACCAACACCACAGCATTGAGAAAGAGCTGAAGAAAATCCCCAGTGCTACATAAAATGGCTTACATGTAATCCCAAACTTCATATTCATATACAAAAGACTAATATCACATAAGAACTGCTTATAATTTTTATGCAACATTCCTTACACATTTTTTTTTTGTGTCTCATTTTTTGGCTAAGTAGTTTTTACCCATTATATAAATCTTGTGTATATCCAGTAATGTTTAATCTTTCAATACTAAGCACCAGAATGCATAACAATTTTTTTTTTTTTTACTTCAAATACACTTGCCAGAATAAACACCACAGCAGACAATTTGTACATTGTGCTGAAAACCATTTCTTCATACTCAGTAAGGACTACCCATACACAACCGACTCCAAATTTTGGAGCATACTTTATGAGCCTGCTCAACAGAGGAACAGCTAATTCGCATGTTGGCAAACATAATGTCAGTGTTTTCCAGCTCTGGATAGACGTGAAATTTTATTCTCAGATTTCATTTTCATGAGTTCAAAGCCATATGGAACAACTTATACAAAACGGTCAAATTGGACCCAACCTTAATGAATCATACATCTGACATTTTAATATACATTATTATATTGTGAGATTTATATTAACTTAACTGTGATTGCCCTAGAGAGTTAGTACATAAATAAACTATGAATAAACTATGATTTAATATGTGTATGTATAACTGAATGTACAGGAAATGTTTCGTGAGCAGAAGATCCCTTTATTAAATAAATAAACCTTGAAACAAATATTCACCTTTAAAGTACTTTATCTCAATAAGAACTAATAGTGCACAGGAGCACCTGTTTTTGTAATGACATAAAAAATAATCATTGAGAAAATATCCAAGCAGCTAATTTGCTGAACCTATTGCCCTCGTTCTTTCAGTCAAGTTCCTTTCAAGACATTCAATGATCACAGGATCTACAGTTAAATCAAACTTATTGGCAAACCAGTGTCCATTGTTGAGGAGCCACCGGAGCTCTGCAGCACCGTAAACGCACACGCTGTGTACATGAAGCCCGGTGCATGCTGGATAAAGATTCCCCTCCAGGTACTGCCACTTCACCACGCGTGTTTTGCTCAACAAGTCTGAAATGTCAGGGTCAGAACGTTTGATCTCACCAGGAACTCCTGGCATGCGCGTCAAGGTGGCCCAGAAATGTTCGTCAGGTGAATACGTGTCCTCTGACCAAGCTAGAAAGTCTTTTACATGGGGACTCCAGTACACAAAGTTCGCAAACTCTCGGGAGAGAACGAAGTATGCACTGCCCACAAATATCTCAATGTTATGAGGTGGAGGCTCTTTCTTCTGAGTCGTTTTGACTGGAACAAAATGATAATGTGATTGCTCATCTTTGAGATTATAATGGAAAGTGAAGCGCTGCTTTTTGTATGCACTAGGACGGATCGTCTCAAGCATGTTCATACCTTTTAGGGCCTTGAGCTCAGATACAAGCTCAACATTGGAACGGAGTGGAAAATCCTGCCCACATAAGTTGATTGCATATTTCCACCGGACTTTGGTGTTTTGGAGATCAGAAAGGCAGTTGAGGTCAGCACGGAGGCGTGACATGCCCCCATACTGCACTGCCTCTAACCGTGAAGCCACAAAGACATTGGGAAGACAGCGTGCCAAGCCCTGTACTGCTTCTGTGAAATCTAATGATGATTTCAGGTCAGAGTGGATGCAGTAGATGTTGTGCGGTGCATAAATGGCACGTAGAAGCCGTTCCACCATGTGTGCATCTTTGTGCACCACCAGAGAGAATGCAAGAGGGAAATTAAGCTCCTCCTCCGATATCCGAACATCAGCGTACCCCCTCGATGCTAAGAATTGTCCACAGTCCAAAGTTGCATTCACAACGCTTTTGTCACTTGGAGTGGGAAGGAGTTTCCTTCTGAGCTCCAAAGACTTGCCCACAGCAACAGGGTCCATGTCATAAATATCCAAACAATTGATTCCATGTTGTTCAGTAACATGCCACTGGTTATTTATTGGCCTTTTGACTTGTGTGGATTTAATGAGGTCATTATCATTGCTATTTTTTGCATATCTGATTAGAACGCAAAATACCAATATTGACAATAAGAGGAAAAGCAAAGTCCTTCGCTGGTTGAACAGTTTCATCCACCTTTTCATTCTGAAAGAGAAGGAAGAAAAAAACAAGAAATGTAGGTTCATGACAATGCAATAAAGTCAGTTTTCTTCCCCATTTTTGTACTACAGTAGCATACTAAACATTGCACTGCCTGGCCAAAGAAAGGTCACCTTATTGGCCTGCATCAAGCAAAGAAACGGTAAAATACTGGAATTAAGTTAAGAACTGTTAAACCGGTTCTTAAACAGTGAAAGTAAACTTACTTCTTTTGATTGTGTAGAGCTGCTTTGCGACAATGTCAATTGTTAAAAGCGCTATATAAATAAATTGACTTGACTTGACTTGAAAGGATAGTCCTGAACTAGCACTATTATCATCTTTGGGGAAGCTACAGTATGTGCGCAGAAAAAATGAGCTTGATCGGAGATCAATTAAATGCTTGTAGAAATTGTATCGAAAAAAGAAACAGCAGTAGATATCACAGCTGTGTTTAATAGTGATGGTAAGAGCATATCCGAGAATTCACAGGACTGGGACTATACAGCTGAGAGGCCATGGGAAAACCACTTGTTAGTGAGACTAATCAGAAAAAATGTTAGTTTTCCTTCCATTGGCACGGGCATATTCCAGGGCACAAACTGAGAAACTCTGGGAGTTTAAGGAATCATTTTTAAACATGAACTAGTCATGAAATGCACTTTAATCAAAGAGTGCAAAGACATGAAGATCACTACATTTATTATAAAGCTTTCTTCACTTTTTATTGTAAACCGCTGAAGACCTTAAAAGGGTACAATGAATGAATGAGGCCAATTGTTCAAACGATTTTGATGTGGTACAGAGATTATTACAATGGCAAGGAAGATTCTTTTATTTTTGTTCTATACTAAAGCCATTTATGAGACAATAGATTATATTTTCAGCTTTCATGTTCTGGTATTTCTATTTATTATATATCTAGAAAAGTTAAAATAATTTAGTACATGGTAACTTTAGTTTGAATTCATGGTCATTAACCCAACCATTTTTTTTTTTTCAGAATTTTTATCAGTTGACTAAGAAACCAGAAAAATACAATCTAATCCACTGGAGGTAAAGGGCCCTGGCATAAGATTGTTAAAAAAATAAAACCTAATTATATTTGATGCAATGGCTCTATTTTCCTCTTCCCTTATTTTGCCTGTGCCGTGCCTGTCTATGTAACTCCCCAAGACAAACCACAATATTTCACAAATCAGAACTGAAACTAATTCTGATCTTCGTGTCACTTACCCAGAAACTCAACTGCTACCTCGGCCACAAACACATGGGCACTCTTCCCTCTCAGAACGCAGGGTACTTGGTGAATATTATTATTAACTTCTAATGTGTCATGGCTTATGCTTAGTTTTTTGACAGTAAGCCTGTGAAAAAAAATACATTTGTTGGCTAGCATTATTAAAACTACTACTACTACTAATAGTAATAATAATAATTCATTACATTAAAAAAAATCTGAATCACAACATGTGAACCTATGCAATAATTTAATTGGAAATGGCTGCTATTTATTACAAGTGGCTACATAATTTATTACAGGTGATATAGTCTGGAATTTGTTTTACATAAACATTATTATGTCAATAAACTTCTTGAAAAAATACTTTTGAAATGCTAAATAAATATTGTTAGAACCTTTTAGTGATATCATTTGTTCTAATTCACTGTTAGCTTAAATAAATGTATTGGAATACAAAATTGGAAAAAATTCAATAGCTAGATATCATATATATATATATATATATATATATATATATATATATATATATATATATATAGTGTGTGTGTGTGTGTGTGTGTGTGAGAGTGTGTGTGTGTGTGTGTGTGAAGCCTTAGTTTAAACAAACAAACAAATAGAAAATTCTATAATATATAATATTTCTGTAAAATTAACAATAATAAAGCAATTTATTGTTTAAAAATAAATAAATAAATAAATAAATAAATAAATAATAATAAATCTGAATCCTTAAACCTAAAGGAGCTTTTAGTCAACTTTGGTTTTGTGACCGCTCCTTGTCACTGGGTACACCACTGGTGGGTGTTTAATTTAAAGGTACTAGAAGTATGATGGAGTATAAAAAACCCAGCAGTGTGTAGAGTAACAATTTAGTGTCCTTTAAAAAAAAGGAGAGAAAAAAAGTGCACTTCAGCTGTTCAACTGTTTGAGAAACTTAAGTTCTGTGAGCTTTCTGTCGTTTCTCTCTTTGTCTCGTTTCTCTCAAGTTTGGAAGTGAGCAAAACGCTTTTAAATGAAATGAAATGTGGAAAGGAGTACATCATTTAGTTCAATCACTCAAAACTTTTCATTTAAATGAAACAAACAAACAAACAAACACAAAACAATAACTCTGCTAAGACCTCTGATAGAGTCATTACCGACACGCTACAACATGGTGGCATTAGAGCGGTACATCTGCAGTCATTCCTGTTCGCAGAAAGTCTGTCAAGAAGAAGAGAGATTACCGGAGTAGATGGTCGCAAAGATTAAAATCCACGCCAGAAACAAATCACAAACTTCAGGCTTTTCTTCCGAAGATTAAAACCAAGGTTCTGTCCAAAACTCTGAACCACAGAGACTGAAAGTAGCGGATCCGAGCTGCATCGTGTTTTCTGTTACTTTACTGTGCGGGGTGCGCGCGCGCTCTCTCTCTCTCTCTCTCTCGCGCGCTCTCTCTCTCACGAGTTTCCTTAAAGCTCACATGAACTGTGTTGCAAACTGGCACCAAACTAGGAGCTTCTAATAAAAGAAAACCCTTCCCAATGACGACGTCAAGGACTTTTACTTTGTTAACTTTTTTTTTTTTTTTAGCGCAGATGTATAATGTATCCTACTGAAACCGAAACTGCAGAGACGCATTACAGTGATCTGTTACACTACACTGCAGCACTTACTCTACACCTGGACTGTTTGTTATTACTGTGACATTACCGACTAGGTTGTGTTTAAAGCAGTCCAACTGTGAAGCGGCAATGTTCAAATCTACTTGTTTAAAAGTCAGCATCCATATATCCGTCACACACATACACACCCGCACACGCCCACACACAGACAGTGTATAGAGTATACAGTCTATTGGGTGTTACACCCAGTAGACTGTATACTGTATACTGTCAGCACTGTCTGCCTGTTCCTTCAGGTCCTGTTTTCGATCTGTAAGTTCTCCCCATGCTTGGTGGGTTTCCTCCTGGTGCTCCGGTTTCCTCGCACAATCCAAAGACATGCAGATTGCCTGTATGAATATAGACAAAAGTATTTGGCCAAACCTGCAATCATGTTATATCCAGATACATAAGCTGTCTGTCTATTATACGAGATGAAATAGTATTTATAAGAGCCCTGACGCAGGGTTTCGGATGCCGTCAACAAAGTATGAGGTTGTGAGAGCGCATATGATACGCACGGGAAGACCATGGCGTGGGATTATTATTAATTATAAACTTAAAAGAAAAGAAAAGAAAACTGAAAACGCAAAATGAACAGAGATCCACCGTCTGCACGAGAACTGAAACTGAAAACCGTACCTCATCCAACCATGTCTTTATAGTCCTTGCTTTGTGCACTGAGGCACAGTCATGTTGGAATAGAAAAAAAAAAAAAGGCCTTCCCCAAACTGTTGTCACAAAGTTGGAAGCAGGGCATTGTCCAATATGTCTTGAAGCATTAAGATTGCCCTTCGCTTGGGAATGAGGAGCCTGATTTAAACACCAAAAAGTCAATAATTAACAGGTTTGGCCAAATAATTTGATCCATATAGTGTATCTGGGGAATCTGGAGGCTGAGTCAACACTTTGAGCGCTTTGTCGTGTTCCTCAAACCATTCCTGAACCATTTTTGCATTTTTGCACTGACCTGGTCACCTAGCCATCATTTACATTTACATTTACATTTAGGCATTTAGCAGTCGCCCTTATCCAGAGCGATTTACATTTTTATCTCATTATACATCCGGGCAGTTGATTGTCAAAGGCCTTGCTCAAGGGCCCGACAGGAACAACTTGGTGGTCATGGGACTACATCACAATTTGGCTCTTGTCAAGGTCGCTTAGCAGATGCCACTGTAATGAGATTATGAATGTTGTGTACTTCATTAGTGATTTTAATATCATTAATTATTTTAATATTATGGCTAATTGAGGTATAAAGTTTTAGATGCCACAAAAAATTGTCTACAACACTGCTAGCATTTCCTCCTGCCTGCGTGCCATCCTGTATATACATTTTTCTCAAGCACTGTGTGTAACCGACTACAAGAGCAGCAAATTATACTGAGATCCTTATCTGTCAGCCAAAAACAAGATTCAGAGGCTAATGTGTGCACAGGCTAACCAAAACTGGGTCGTGTAATATTGCATCCGGTTTTTCCAGTCTTTAAATGTCAGTGAGGCTATATTCATTGGAATAGTATAATTAACTAACTTGTAGGGGAAGCAGAATTGGGACTAGGTTGGCGCCATACTGTAGGTCTGTTTGGATGTGTTTTTGGAAAATGCTAACCTCACCAATGGCCTCTTTGGCAGCAGGCTCAAGAAGCAACCATGGCACAGACAGTGAGTTAATATGTAATCACTGGTTGATCAGTAATTCATATAACAGGGGTGAGTTGAAAATTTGAAACAAGTTGAAACTTAGCAATAACAAGGAACAAGGAAAACAGTCAGGTCACACAGTTAGGGAATGCTTGTATGAACAATATCTTCAAAATGGCAGATAGCTTCTGACCGTATATGGCACATGGTGTAGCTGTGACTTGACCCATAAAAAGTGAGAAGAAGAGATCGGAAGATGGCTGTATGAGTGGGTAAAAGTACTGTGTAATGTGTGTGTGTGTGTGTGTGTGTGTGTGTGTGTGTGTGTGTGTGTGTGTGTGTGTGTGTGTGTGTGTGTTATACAGTATTTGTGACTGTGAAAATGTTTCATGTTTTTTCTTCTCAAGATTAAAATTGTATGTATATAGAACAATAAGTTCTGTATACAAATAAATGTTGTAAATAAATGTATTATTGAAATATCATCGAGCACTGGACCCTCCTCAAATGTTTATTTTATTACATTTTATTACATTTATTACATCCTGACATAACATGATTTATTACTATTACTATTTTTATTATCAACTGCATTATTGCTGTAGCAGCTTATAAAACTAGGGTCGGTATAGAACTTAAGTAGTAAAAAAGTTTACATGAAACCAACTAGCAGCTCATGAGGTGCAGCCACACGTCACCTACAAGTTAAAAACCATCAGATCTTGTGATCTGTCTCTGTGGAATACATGCACACACACATACAGTACAGGTTTGTATTTTCTATTGCCATTGGCTAGTCTCCATTTTTATGCTTCATGGTTTCATGTTTGCATTATGCTTGTCATAATGGTGGAGGGTTTTTTTTGTCCCGGAAACAAAGCGTATGTGTGGGTGTGCCTTGAATGTACTCATGTTGTGTTCTTTTTCATCTGGGTGCATCTCTTAAAATGAAGTTCTAGTTGTAGTGAGTACAATTTGGTATTTTTAAGGAAAAACAAATAAGCATGACCATGTGAAACATTCACCATATAAAAATCTAGCAAAGGTTTTTCTACATGCAGAAGGTAGAGGGACTTATGTAAGTAAAAAAAAAAAACAGCAAGGTCCAGAAAGGGAATGTGTATTTTTTCATTCTATTTAAAAGTTTTTTACGATTACTTTAACTGTAAAGTATTTTACAATGTACTCTGAATCAAATTGTTTAAATATAATTCTCATTATTATTGTATATGTGAGATCTAGAGGTAATTATCCCTGAACCCTCCGCTGGCAGAATGCTTTTAATTCCCTTTGATTCCTATTTCTATTTAGATACACTTGGTTTGTATAATATGGACAGACTTTATCTAACGTAATTCTTTAAAATATTACGTCAATATTAAAGAGGATTTTCATAATCATGGGATGTGATTATTCCCACTGCAACAAAATAGCACTAACTATGCTTCACAGACCCCACTTTGAGAACCAATGCCTTAGTATTCAGTGGTTTTCAATACTTTTTGGTGGCCAAAGTATTACCAAATTATGACAATATTAAACAGCTGATATCACTAAATAATTTGATACTACCTGGCAGTAAAACGTCTGAAAAACAGACTATAAGACAATAGTATTCAGCCTCTGAAGCCATGACCTGGGTCATCTCCAGACCTAAACCTGGTGGAAAACTGTTGGACAATGGTGAAGCCAAAACCATCTTCAGGAAGCAATCAAGGAGGCATGGATTAAACCAGTGACACCAAAGTACTGAAAACAGCATTAAAATAATCATCAATCAATTCTTGTATAATGATAAATCGTGAAATAATAAACAGTGAACAAGAGAATTATTAATTATTCTGTTGCTTTAGTAAAACAATCTAGATACTGTGTTCACCCTAAAATACCGTATGTCATGGCAATAAGGATAAACAAGTTCTACTGTCTGGAGACAATTATTCAATGCATGCATGTATTACTAGTTGTGTTCTGACTAAGACATTGCAGAAGTTTCATTCTGGACCATCATATATGCTGACGGAAGAATGTGTCCATCCATCATTGCTAAGCGATTGTTATCTGCTTTAGTAGAAGTTACATTGCCAAGGACAGATTGACCTTGTGCTTTCGGGAACAGTGACTCATTATACCATTATAGTGCTTAGTAACAAGTTTTGTTCTTGTTTTTGCTCTAGGGGCATCAGCAGACATGCAAACACTTGATGGCAAAGCAAACCATGTAAACATTCAGCTTACTTTTACAAACATTATTTATCATAATGTAAATAGATGATACACATTTGAATATTACTGAACAATTAAATTAAAGTGTTAGACAAATATAAATATTACATAACGAATGATAAAAATGTAAATGAATTAATGTTTGTGCAGGCATCTATAGCAACAACACAGACTTACAGTGTACTTAATAAACACTCCCCAGCACATTGTGATCTGCTTCAGGGGGATCTTTATAATCAAACATGTTGTGTCAGAAGTGTGCATATGTACACAGCGTTATTATATATATATATATATA
>JAAGKR010012853.1:0-15399 GCA_011419295.1 Clarias macrocephalus
AGAGAGAGACAGAGAGAGAGAGACAGAGAGAGAGAGAGAGAGACAGAGAGAGACAGAGAGAGAGAGAGAGAGAGAGAGAGAGAGAGAGAGAGACAGAGAGAGAGAGAGACAGAGAGAGACAGAGAGAGAGAGACAGAGAGAGAGAGAGAGAGAGAGAGAGAGAGAGAGAGAGAGAGAGAGAGAGAGAGAGAGAGACAGAGAGAGAGAGACAGAGAGAGAGAGAGCATTTCAAGCTGGGAAATCGTCATCAGAAGTTTAGGGACAAAATTATATATTTTTGTTATCTGAGAGATTAGAGATGAATCCAAGAACCTTGGGACATACAGCGGTACCTCGGCATATGAATTTAATCGGAGGCGAGTTCTTAAAGTGAGATTTCGTATTGTGAAACGCATTTTCCCCTTGGAAATAATGTAATGCCGATAATCCGTTCCAGCCACCCAAAGATATTACCGATATTACCAATATAATCAAGCCCCAGCTTTGGGGTTGTAGACCAGATGTACTCACCACTGGAAGCTGAGAATGCTTCGTGTAAGAAAAAAAAAAAACGAATTATTCGTATGCTGAGGTACGACTATATATGTGCCTGTATATATACTGTATTGTATATAGCAGGATTATACTGTATAATATTCCTCAGAAGGTTGTGTGAGCAACGTTTTAATAACATTAATGAATTAATGAATATCTGTTCGTTTAAAAACGACATTTGTTTACTATCCAAACAAAAAAAAACCCCAGTGGACTTACTCAGTCTTAGCCACTCCCATCTGTCCTCCCATTTGTCAATCATTTCCTTCCTCTTGTCCGTCAACTGTAGCAACTTTTCTTTAATCTGCACACACAAAGACGCAGGGTTTGTGTACACTGTCGGCTGCGAGACGTTCTCCCAACACCGACATCCAGCGAACCTAAGCATATTAACTTATTTCCATATTTTAGTGCGCAGTCGTTCCCCTCACCTCCTCTGATGCGTAGTGTTTGCGTGCCAGCAGAGACTTGCCCAGCTCGATGCAGGCGGTGAAGCTGTCGTTACGGGCGTCGATCTCGGCCTTGATGCCCTGGTGGTTGTTCATGAGCAGCTCCACGGAGGACACGTCCCTGCAGGAAACCCAGCGAGGAGACACACGGTGATGAAGCCAAGTTTAGCTTTAAAGCATCATACAGCACTTACAGTAGGATCGACTACCAAGAAACAATCAGGATTTGACGAAAACGTACCGACATTTAAACGTAAAGTTTCACTAAAGCGACGCATTTCAGTTCTTACGCTCACCTGGGTTTCTCCTGGGCCTCAATGAGACGGATGACGTCCTCCATCCAGAGCATGAGGTCACGCACCATGTTGAAGAAGCGGAACTTGTCCCCGGTGTCGAGCAGACGCGCCCTCCGCCCTTCACTGGCCTCCAGAAGGTTCCTCCATGCCTCCAGGACTTCGCTCTCCCTCCGCTGGATATCGTCGGCCTTATCGCCGGCATACGCCGACTGCAGACGCGACGCGTCTTCCTGCAGCTGCCTGACCTGACACACAGAGAAGACGAAGCGCGGGATCTGAGTCAGACCTCGTGCTCGCGGTATTTTTATGGAAAGCCGATTGATTCTACTAAAGCTTGACGAACCTGCGTCCCCAGTGCCTGAATGTCGTGTTCGAAGGTGGTGTGCATCCTCTGCAGAGCCTCCACTGTGTTCTGGTCTCGTCCGAGCTCTTCCGGAAGCTTCTTGTGCTTATCCAGGATGCGGGTCAGGATCTCTTTGACGTCGTGGTAGAACTTATGCAGCTCGTAGGAGGCGGCCAGGATCTGCGTACGGGTGTCGATCAGCTCCAGGAGGTCCGCCCAGGCCTCGTTCAGTCCATCCTTCCACTCGGCGACGGTGGCGGCGTCGGTGTGGCCGGCGTTGATGAGCTCGTCGGCCATCCGGTTCACACCGTCAACGCGCTCCTGACCGATGTTCCCGGTGTCGCGGGCGAACTCACGGAAACGCTCTTGAAGCATCTGGATGCGGAAAAATAAAGAGATGAAGAGATGAGAAAAAGGTGTCGTTATGCATAATATCACTTAAGTGGAGATGATTATTATAATAAACTTCCAATGAGAGGTAAAAGGATGAGTGCAGGCTTACGGTAACATGCTCATAGTCCTGGCCCAGCTCGTGAGATCCTGCCACCACTTCCCTCTCAGCGATCCACTGCTCCAGATCGTCCACCTCTCGGTTCAGCTGGAAGAGCCGGAACCTCTCGTCCAGTTTCCCTCTCCTCTCCTCCGAAAGGTCCTTCAGTCCCGCGTACAGCTTGTCCACCTGCGACTGCCGCATGCCTATCCTCTCACTACAGAGCGACCAGAACCGCACAGGAGGAAACGCTTACTGTATGTCCAAACTGATCCAAACGAATCACGTAGAAATGATTCATCTTTGAGTCTGTGTAAGATCCAAATCCTGAGTTGACTCCTTGGTCATCAGTCATCACGTGCGACTAAAGAAATACTGGGACTCAAAATGAAATCTTGTTTCCGCTTACTAGCCTGGTGACCTTCTCTCGGTCTGAGAAGCACATATTCCTGAGTTTATAATTTATACACTAATAATATAAAGTTCCAAATAATATCTTATGGATTATTCCTCGATCGTCTATAACCATGATATAATATGTAATGTTACCATTTTATTATCCATATAATACCTTGTGCTGAACTTGTACTGCAACATTTACTGTATAATCAATTATTATAAAATTTTTTTTTATATTTTTTAAATTAATATACAGTATGTCTGCACCTAAGGTGTTAAAATGCTGCAGTTCCACTATGAACCTATGGGTAGTGCACTTTACGCTATTCGCACATTCGCAGGCAGCGCAGCATCCTATGTAGTGAAGTTTGAATAATTTTTACGTTTGTTTAGAATTGCAACTAAATGAAAAAAATAATATCATGTCGGATATTTATGAAATCGTGGTACATTAATCGGCGCCTGTAGGTATCGTGATAATATCGTGTCGCCCGGTCGCTGGTGATTCCCGTCCATAATAACTAATAATTTACTTTGATTACTGTGATTAATCATAAAGCAACTTCAAAGGAAAACATTATAAATATTATAAATGCCATCAAAGTGTTTGTGCTTCTTAATAGAATTGTTTTTATCTTTTGTTTAATGTAATTATTTAACCTGTTTGTTTTTCTTGCTCGTTTAACCTGAGCTGCAATCTGATTGGCTGAAACATAAAATACGTTTCCCATCGCTCTCCTCTTTAAAGAAAAGCCAAGCGTACAGTATGTTGTTTACATTGTGTAAGCTTGTGGCTGATTTATGAATATATTACATTAAAATGTGCACCCATAAAAAAATGTTTTTTTAAATCTGAAAAAAATGTGTGCTATAAAACGCCTGATGGCTGTAATAAACGAGGATGAGGAGGACGAGGGAGGGACAGTGTACCTCTCAGGGTGATTGTCAGCCACCAGGCCGCGGCTGGTCTTGGAGAGCTCGTGTACGGTCTCGGCGTAGTCCTCCACCGCCTGCTCTAGGATCTGGTGTTTCTTCAGCATGGCCACTGAGCTCTGTTCATCCTGAGAAGCAAAAAGCACTTAAAAACCAGCAGCCGCTTGTGTTTAACGTTAGTTTCTCCGTCTCCTTTACACCTCCAGCAGTAGCTTCACTACCTTTTGCTGGAAGACAAAAGCACGTCTACACACCTTGGCCTTCTCCTCTGACATCATGTACAGCTCCTGTTCGCTCATCCAGGCCTCCGCCTCGGCCGCGTCGAAGTAGTACTGCTGCGCCTGATGCGCCTCCTCCAGCCGCTCGTGTCTCTTCGCTGCCTCCTGGCTGAGGAGGTTCCAGAGGTCCTTCAGCTCGGCGAGACGTGCTTTGATGGCGTCCACGCTCGGGCTGTCCACCGTCACGATGTTCTGGCTGCGGTCGAAGATGTCGTCACAGCGTGGCTGGTGGCCCTGGATCTCCTTCTGCAGGGTCTGAATGGGAAAAAAAAAGCACGTGAGCCAAAGGTCCAAGCGATGTGACGATGAAAATCAAACACAATTGAACAGATTTCGACGGCTCACCTGGTTCTTCTTGATTAGCATCTGAACCGTCTGTAAGTTGTGTCCATGGTCCGTCGAAGTAGCGAGAGGCATCCTCTCCTCGACCCAGAGCTGTGAAAAGAAGGAAATGATGTCATAAATGTTTCACTGGCCTCCTGAAACATGGCTCCATCGCTCGATCGCCGGACTCACGATTTCGTCCTCGACGTCACGGTTGAACTGGTGGATCTCCCTGGAAGCCATGAGGAAGTTCTTCCTCTTCTGAAGAGGTTCGAGGAGCTCCTGGAACTTCTTCTCCACCACCTCACGTCGCCCATCCACCTCGTCCGTGTCCTTGCCCTCCTGCCGCAGCACGTGAGCCTGAGACTGGAGCTCCTCCACCTCCCGCTTACGCACGTCCACCTGGTTCTCCAGCATCTGTGGATGGAGGACAAAGAGCTCACGTAACACTCCAGGCCCACAAACGTGGAGCTGTTTGTGGACTTAGTATCTTTGTACACTTTTTTTATCTCACATTTGTCCATATGCCTAAAGATACGATTTAAAGAATGCTTGTTTCTCTAACACCCTCAGCAGCGACCTCATTTCCCCTCTCGTCTGTCAGCCAATCAGCACTCAGCATCAGTGGTATACTAATCACCGGCCTGATCATCTGACATCATCTGCACCTGTTTCTCACTGGTTCCAGCCTTAAGTTTCACTGTGTGGCTCAACAAACAAGAAACGTTCCTGTCGCTCGTACCTGTTGTTTCTTCAGCAGGATGTTGACGCTGGTTAGATCTTTGCCGTAGTCGTCGGACTGGATCTGACCCTCCAGACCCCCCAGCCACTTGTCGAGGTCGGCGCAGCTCTGCGTGAACAGCTCGGCCTTGTTGGCGTCAAACAGGCACTGCGCTTTGGTCTGCGTGGTGGACTCCAGCTCCTGCCACTGCGTCTGCAGCACCGAGAGCTTCTCTTTCACCACCGCCTCCGTCTCGGGCTTCTCTGATACCAGCTGCTGCCCTTCCTATAGAGACGGACAGGTGGAGGGAAAAAGGTTTAGGTAAGACACTCTCAAAATGGCTCTTAATGTTACTCAACTAAATCCAACTGATTGGATTATTTGTCAGACTGTAGCTTCCTGTGTCACTTTTCCCAAAAAAACAAACAAACAAACAAAAAAATCTTCTGGATGGATTAATCTAATTTGTAATGGATTTCAATTATAATGGAAATATTAAAATTGAAATTCAACCCATTGAATAATAATACAATTAATCAAAATAAAATATATTATAATAAAAGTACAGTACCAGGAACTAAAATGTAGATAAGGTGCCCTGGAAATTACTCAGTATGCCTATTAACACGCCCAACCACTAGAGGGCGCTTGTGTCCCTCCAGTTACTCTAGAATGCAAGTTTTAAAAGCCACCCCCCAAAAAATTAAAAACAAAAAATGAAGGGATGAAGGAAAGGGTTAAGGTGGAGACCTAACCGGCAACCCCCAACCTCAAAACATTAAACATTTGTGTTCAGTTCTGTAAATGTGACATCACTGGATGTCTTCAGGTGAGTCTGTACTGCCTAATGCTCCTCAGCCACTTTCTCTTGGTGTATACATACACTTTAGGGCCATACACACACTTAGCTGAGACACATTATCCAGGGTAAAAGTAACGTGTATAAACCTTCTCGATCTTATCCAGCCACTCTTTGTTGGACTGGAGCTCCGCCATGAAGGCCTGGTGTTTGAGCCACTTGCTGTGCAGGTTCCTGGCCTCGTCGTACGACATGTCCTGCGCCGTCAGCATCTTCTCATTGATCCACAGAGACAGCTGCGGACACACACGACAGGAAAGCGAAAGTGTAAGCAACAAGGGGGCACCGTGCTCGCAGATGTTCTTCAAAGATTTTTCAACGTGCGCCAGCTGGGCTACAAACACAACACACTACACAAAACGTCCAAACCGCGTTCACGGTCAGTCTACAGTATGTATCAATATGCACTGGAGTCGTCCTTTATAGCTAAAATCAGCCGGCTAGACAAGATCTGCCTCACTGAATAAACTGGATGTCTAAAAAAAAAAAAAAAACATAATTAACACAAATTCATGAAACTGGAAACATTGCATACCTCCAAGGGCAGACCTTGGGCCACGCCTTCTAACTCACTCTAATAAAAGCAATTTGACATGAAGATGCAGGAACAACATTGTGTTGTTCTCACACAACAGTGTGTTAAAATCCACTCACTCACGCAGCGTCTATACCGTTTTATCCTGTATGCAGGGTCGCGGGGGGTCGGGAGCCTCTCCCAGGTGACTTAGGGCATGAAGCGTGGTACACCCTGGATGGGGTTCCAATCCATCACAGGGCACGTACATACACCCACTGGCATGCTTATTAACACACTATGGATCAATTTGTGATTTTGGGATATTAATCTAATCTGCATGTCTTTGGACTGTGGGAGAGAACCGGAGGAAACCCACAAGCGCAGGGACAACATGTCTCATGCACACAGACCCAAGGTGGGAATCAACCCACTAAGCCACCGTGCCAAAATCCACAATAAATATATTTACAGTTATTATTTTGCATCATGCAAAACCAGGGCTATTTTCCCCTATGACCTGTAAAGACCGCAAACATGTCTTGTTTGATTGACTACACTGTAGATTTTTTTTTTTTTTTCTCAAAGCAATATGCAGGCGTGTACTGTACCTCCTGGCAGTCCTGCAGAAACTTCTGTAGGTCTCTGTTATCTTTAAGTTTCATCAGGAGCTCCACAGCTGCCTCACGGTTCTTCTTATGCCTGTGGATAAAGGTTCAAAGGTTATGAATGCATGTAATTATAACCTAGAAATCATCACAGTATGCTGTATTTAGTGTTTGTGAAGCTCCGTGCCTACAGTGGTGCGTGGACTACATGGCTGTAAGATAACGGGAACCAACAAGGTTGTGAGACTTTCTGCACTTAGACACCTCAATTACTGCACCTTTAGGTCCAATTGATAGGTGAAGATGTATGCAAGGAAAGTTACGGGTATTTAGAACCCGGTTACACACGTGCTCACGCATTATTTTTCTCTAGTTTATTTATTTATTTATTTAAGTCTAAACACAAGCACTTATTAAAAAAAAAAAAAAACCAGAGTGAATTTGGTTATTGAGATCTGAGATTAGTAATGTCTCTGATCTAAGACGCTGTCCCCTCAGATGTCCTCTTTGGCCTAGTCCACACGCTCATGGGTGGGTGTTTTTAAAAACGCTTGTCTTTATCCCCCTCCTTTGTTCTCAATCTTTTGTTTGATCAACATGAAAATGCAAAAACACGCTGTCAAAACATGCCAAACCAGCAGGTGGAGATCTAACACCAAGATGAAATCCAGGATCTCGCCAAGTGTGCCATACTCTGACATCAAACGCAAGAATATGCGCCATGTGATGCCAAAAATGCCAAAATTCATTTTTATTGTCCACACATCACCACTGGCCATAAGAAACTTTAATAATAGTAATAGTAGCTATGATAAGCTATAATGCATGCCCTAAAACGTGTATTACCATGGTACTTCAAGCATAATCATGGTACAGTAGGTACCGCAGGTAACCAGGGTAGATACTGTGGCACTGTAGTACTATGATGTGTACCACAATAATGCAACATATCAACCTACTTCTACTCAAGTAAGCAATTCTGCATTAAAATGAGGTCCAAGTTACACATCTTGTGTAACTGAGACACGTCTTAAGAGGAACTTAAAAAAGTCCCAACACTATATCAGAACTGAAACTGTGTGCATCTCAATAACCTGTCATCAATGGAATTTGCTCTCTCCTGAATCTTCTCAGCGTTGATGTTTCCATCACTAGCCAGTCTGCGTCCAGCCTCAACCACGCCGTTGATCTTCTCCTCGTTGGCGTCCATCGTGGTCATGACGTCTTCGTGCTTCTTAATAGCAGCTTCTGCTCCTTCAAGAGTGGTGGGCATCTCAGTGTGGGCCAACACATACTCCTGCAGAAATGTGAATTAAGAGGTTCTCTTAGCACTGTAAGAAACTTTAACAAATGAGTGTATCTTGCGTCAACTGTGCATGATCAATACGTATTCATTTGAACGTTACCTGATTGTTGAGGAAGGTCTCGGCCTGCTTCGTGTCTCTGAGGAACAGCTGGTAGGCGTGAGACTGGGACAGGAGGTTCTGACGGTTCTCCCACATCTTATGAAGCTCGTTCCAACCGGTATCCAGCGCCTGCAGCCTCTGCCTCAGGAACATGTGCTGGGCGTCCGTCTGACCCTGTGTGACCATCTCGCCCATGTCCCGCATCTTCTGGTAGTCCTCTTCGTAGTTGTCGATCTCGTGCTTGATGCCTTCGTGTTGGGCGAGAAGCTTCTCAGCCTCGGCCAGGGTGTTGGGCATGTCCTCGGAGGCGATGGCCGTCTGCGTGCGAGACAGCCACGACTGGAAATCATCCAGCTGACGGAGGAACTGCTGCAGCTTGCTGGCCTCTCCCAGGGAGGCCTCACGGTTTTGCATAGTATCCTTCAGCTCGTCCCAGACTGAGCCGATCTCCTCCAGCCTGCCTTTGATAGCGTTGGCTTGTTCAGGATGCTCAGCCGCCAGACGCTCTGCATCTCCACGCATGTCACCCAGCTTGGCCTCGATGGCGGCCAGGTCGCGCTCCATCCCGGTCAGCTTGCGCTGCAGCGCCATGACTCCCGTCAGGTCATTACCGAGTTCCTGAGTCGACTCGATCACTTTGGTCTTCTCACGGATCCAGGACTTTGTCTCGTTGCAGTCCAGGTGATAGTTCTGGACACCCAGCGCGGAGTTCAGGGACTCTTTCTTCTGGTCCACCAAGTCTCTGAACTGGCTCCACCTTCAGGTGAGAAATTGTGGATGTTTACATACGCAGTAATTCCATGTAAGCAAGAATAATGTTAATTACATTTTTAGAATTTTAAGTTAAACATACCTATAAAAGATAACAAGCATTAAGGGGTTTTGAGTTTGTAGAGTTTCATGTACTGTATACTGTACTATATGTCCATGTGCAATATGTATGAGATAAAAAGTAGACTTTCAGTTTTGATACTTAAAACCAGAAGAAAGAATAAACCTTGGATCTTAGAGATGAATGTTGAAACCTGCCTTGTGTTCAGTTTGTCTTGTTGAGTCTTGATGTCTTTCTCGCTGGGGTGTCCACTGTGCATCAGCTGCCGAGCGATCTGATTGACCACGGCCACGCGGGACGCCTGGTTATTCATCTCAGGCTCCAGACTCTCGAACCTGAAACACATTATTCATTTACTTGGCACAACAACAAAAAAAAAAAAACCCTGAGAAGTGCATCCTGGATCCATTGCTGAAATGAAATGAAACTCTCAAGAGTCGTGCGGTGGTTGTAATTTCAACCAGTGGTATATATAGTGATGCTGCTTATTTGTGGAGCTGCAGAGGCTCATGTCTCATGTCTCTGTGTGACTCAGCAGGGACATCTGGTGCACTTAATGCTTCTAATGTGCCGTTTCTGGTGCATACAGTATAAACATATCTTATAGGAGGCGTTTCCATGACTGCAGCGTTCAGATAAAAGAACATTTAGTGGTGCTTAACGGAGACGAGCATAGTGTAAATATAAGTATGGCCTTGCCCGGGGTCACTACAGTTGCCTAATATGGCTCCAGAAGACACAAGACATACTGTAATATTCAACTACACTATGCAGTTCTGTAGAATAGAATCTAACATTATACGGCAAATTAAGCCTGCGTAGGTCGTCTTTACCTGTGCTGAATAACTTCCAGATCCTCTAGTTTCTCTGGAATCTCCATGCTGTTGAGCCACTGTTCCTTCTCGTCGATCCACAGCTCGCAGGCGTCAGCTTCACTGAACATCTTATACAGAGCCAGTGCATCCTGCAGAGCCTGTTTCCTCAGCCGGGTGAGCTCTGTCAGCTCCTTATAGCGCTCCTCGATGCCAGACAGGCGTGCGGTGATGTCGGTCGACTGGGCCAGTGCGTCAGGGAGTGCCTGAGCCTGCTCGTGGAGCGAGTCAATCACGGGTCGGTAGCTGGCCACCTCGGCTGCCGCGTCCTTGTGCTTCTTAACCAGCGCCTGCGTGGAGAACTCGTCATGGCCGACGTCGTCACTCGAGACGATGCGCAGCGCGTCCAGCATCCAGGCATCCACGTCATCGGCGTCAGCCTGGAACTGGTGTAAGCTGCAGGCCTCTTCCAGACGCGCCTTCCTGACCGCGGCGAGTTGCTCCAGGGCCGCCCACTGACCCTGCAAATCAGCCACACGCTCACGGATCTTGGCTTCTCCGAAGTGCCCAGCGTCAGCCATCGCCTGGCCCTCACGCACAGTGTGTTGCAGGTGTCCGGCTCGACCGCTCATCTCATCCTCAAGCGCCCTATGCTTACTCAGCAAACGCACGGCGCCCGTCAGGTCCTTACCGACATCATCTGATGACAGGATCTGCTCCTTCTCACGGATCCAGCCCTCCTCCTCAGCCATCTCCCAGAAGAACTTCCAGAGACGGCGAGACTCCTCCAGACGTGCCCGGCGCTCGGCCGCCAGCTGCGTCAACTCCTGGTAGCAGAACTCCAGGTGAGCCACGCGATCACGGATCACCTGCGGATCGCACGGCTTATAACCTGCAAGAGGTGGCAGAAACAGGAGGAAAGGGCTGGAATTAGTTTCCCAGTTGTGTTCTAATTAAATTCTAATGGTGCGTTGAGGTCAAAATAACGGTATGGTTGCATACTGTTCTCATCCATATTTCTTCTCACCTTCATCATCAACGGCAAATTTCTGGGCGGTGGCGTTGACGGCCCGCACGCGGTCGGCCTGGATGGCGATATCGGCCTCCACCAGGGCGTGTTTCTGAAGCAGATCTTCCACTCCCAGCAAGTGCTTCCCGTAGTCCTGAGACAGCAGCAGCATCTGTGGAGAGAAGCAACTGATCATGACTTTCTGTAAAAAGTAACTTAGATACCACGTTCTGCATTAACATTCCAGTGCACCAAGACTCATTGTAATTTGCGTAATAAAATTTTAGCGCAAACATTTTAAGAAAATCTGCTTTCTTTGCTACTTCTCTCACTTCCCCTTTTCTCAGTTCGATTCTCCTACTCATGCTCTCCTGCCCACTCTCTCTTTTCCTCTTTCTCGTTCTCTTTTTTCCCTCCCCACCTCCTTCTCTCGTTTACCTTCATCTCGTCCATCCAGTCCATGATGTAGAGCATCTCCTGGAAGACACGCTGCACGCCCAGGTTCATCTCCAGCCTCTGCCTGCGTGCCTTCAGCAGCTCCAGGAGGTAGTCCCAGAGCCGCAGGACGTTGTCCTTACGTGCCGCAATGCGCTTGATGTCGTGGTAGTTCTCTGATTCCAGCTCCCTAGCCACGGCTACCACGGCCTGCACGCGCTCCTCATAGGCTGCGATGTCCGTCTCGATGGCTTCGTGCTTCTTGGTGGCCGCCTCCACTGCCTGGAGGTCAAAACCGAAGTTGTCCTGCAAAGGAAGTGGGAAGGCATGATGAACATGGACCAGGTTTATTTGGTCATTTTATTGTAGTAAATTAACCTGTGAATCACAATTAAGTTTTTTTCCTGGCAGTCCAGTACGTGATGATAATCCCATATTATGACCACTCAAAGGTGCAAAAACGTGGTGAAAACAGCGATCATGACAGGTCACCTGTGACACCAGCCGCTGGTTCTCGCTGAGCCAGGTTTCTCTCATGGCCGCCTTGCGGTCGAAGCGGCGTGCCAGCTGCTCAAGCTTCTCCTGACGAATCAGCTCATTCCTGAGGGCCAGCTCACGCTCGTGCTCCGCCTTCTCCAGACGCTCCCAGGCCTGAGCGGACACACACATGCACACGTTATGAATACGGTAACTGTCATACATTTACAGCAGATCCAAACTGACTTTAGCTAATTTAATCTAAGCCATTTATAATCCATTAACCATTAATAGTGTTGAATTCTCAAGTCAAAAAGTTTATTATTTGAATGGAGATCTGGCTGCATGTCATATTACAGGTTTGTATTAATATGTTCACTCTAACAGATATTTTATACCATAGTAGCCTCTTATTCACGAGTCTGAAAGGCGAATACCCCACATACACCGATGAGCCATAATGTTATAACACAAAGCAGGATTGTGTTGTGTAGATCCCATGACTCCACTAGGGTTGTGCTGCGGTATCCAGCAGTGGATCCTTTTGGTTCTATGGGCATCACAGCCGCGTTGATATCCAGCAAAGCAACAGAACCTCGAAATGCGTTATTGCTTTCATACATCTTCTCGGCAGAGGAACTTACTAACCACGACTAGCAGAGCTGGAAAGCTAGTGTGCTGCATATGGTGTACAATCCCTTGTTCCACACACCAAGTAGTGCCCTTAATCAGGGCTTAGATAAGGATTTGGGATTCAGCCTTGTCTCAGAAGCTAGTTAGCTTTCTTGCTCGTCCTAAGCATAAATGAAACAAGACAGAAATCTGTTATCAGATGTGTTTTCTTGCAAAGTGCTTCTGTGACTGGTTTTGAATGTGGCTTTTGGCAGGCAGCTGCTCTCCTCTCAGCGCTGAGCTGAGCACCGTACGGACCTACTCTCGTCCATGCTGCGACCGACAGTTTTCTGTTATTAACTTATCTCATTGAACAATGAGAACTTTATTAAACTTAATATTCTCATTGTTCAATCCTGTCATTTTTACCTTTTACAGACTAGCTGTCATTTGACTATTTGTCTACGTACAACAGCTCATCCCCAGGTGATGCAGTCATGAAGTGCTTTAGAAGAGCTGAGATTTGTTCCACAAACATGTCTCACCTTGTTGATGTCCGAGATAAGCTTTCCCTCTCGGGGCATGTAGACTTTCTGGTTGTTGGCTCTCATTTTGCTCTGAATTGTAAACAGGAGGACTTCCAGGTTTCCTTTTTCTGTGAATCTGAAAAAAGAGCCCAAGGCACGGTTTGATGCTTCACTCGATTTTTCAATACATTTAAATAAACACAATCCCTGTCAGTCACCCATATTCAAATACACACTATTCCAAGATGGTCTATGGAATTAATGCGTCTTTTACTTTGGCGTGACATGACTACAGAGATGGTACAATGCCACGACACTCACTTGGGAGGCTTCTCGACAGTGCGGTACGTGTTGAAAGCTTGGAGCTGCTGCTGGACTCCTACAAGAGAATTCGCGAACTTGCGGTTGTTCAGGATGATGATCGTCTGCTCGATCCACTCCAGGAGGTCGGACGCGAGAGACTCGTATTTCTCAATCATCTTTTCTGTTTCGATGGCGTTATCGAGCACCTGGACAGGATGATGCACAGGGTTTTGCTTCTGCGACGTGCAAACTGTTTCGGTACACCGGTATATACTGTAATATAGAGTGAAAACTCACTTTGCCAATACGTTTGCCCTCCACTTTCAGAGCCTTCATCTTGGAGAAATAGTGGTAGTATGTGACGACGTAGGTGATGACTGACTTCTCGTCAGGATGGTCAACACTGATATCTAAAGGAAGGAACATATAGCTACTGTAGGTTAGGTTTTGTTACAGAAAACAAAGTCTGGATTTACACAAATCCTTGATGAACTTTCTAAACACATGACATGATCTCTTGTATCCACCTAAAAACAATGCTGTGTTGTTAAATAAAAGCTGCTTAACTGTTTTATTTAGCTCCTTTACTAATAACTTTTATCCAGAAATGTTATTACTTGTAAAGTTTTTCTGTCTGTGATTTACGCTTGTCCGTGAAGTCTACAGTATGTGGTGCTTACGCCATATGTGTGAGCATTTATACACGTGCACTGGTGTGTTGGTGTCGCTCTGCAGTTACACCGCCAATCCTCTAGATGGCGGTGAGGTTTCTATACCACTGTGTTGATCTGAGCGGATCCTGTTTGAATTGGAACTAAAACATAATGAACAATGGTTACTTTTATCGTAACTACTACTCAGAAATGTCTGGGAGATGGTCCATACAAAGAGGCGTAGAAGAAGAAGCCCGGAATGCAGTGCTACCAAACTAACGCGTCGCTTCGATGTGCGGTCAAACTTCTGGGGATGTTATGCGAGGTCCATGGAGTAAACTTGACTCAGAAGCGTCAAATATATAGGCTTCATGTTGCAGACGTTCTCTTTTTAGATATTTGTACATATTTGGACTTAATTCATGATTCATGGTCTGATGTCATATTGCGGCAGAATTCTTCAATCTAATCCAGAAAGTGTTCATTTTGTAAGACAGCAGTTACAATAGTGTTGACTGAAAGAAAAATCATTATATATTATTTACTAAAAATGTTCTAAACACGTTATCATTTATATCGTAACGTAGAAATGCGAATCAAACAGACTGCTGATTCGATTACATTAGATTTCTGGCCATTGTGATTTTCGATTGATTTTGATTCAAAAGGTGGATCGTCTGATTTGTCTCAAGCAGCTATATTTCTCACGTCTTAAAGTAAAAAAAAATACTAAATGTATCTAATATGCATTAAAATTTAAATTTATGATGTTGCTGATTTTATTTTATTTTTTTTAAACGTCATCTAATGCGCCATACTCCAGTCCAGTAGGTGGCAGGATTGCATCTGTTTCACGAAAGAGAAAACTTGTGCAAAATGCTCCAAAACACCAATTTTGAAGAATTTAGGTGGACAAACTGACAGAGTTTCCAAAATATATTAGAAATGTAGAATTTCCTGAATCAAAAACCTTTATGAAAACTGTAATGGCTAGAAAATAGAAAGAAAATCAGCCAAATGATTGTGAGCAAAAGGAAAAGAATTTAATGTGATTGAAGTACTACATCACACAGATTTTTTTTTTTATAATCGATTTGTTTTATAAACAAAAATTCATGACGTCAGCCTTAAACTGAACTCGATCTAATAATCTGCTATTTTCCCCAATTAAACTCCATGAAATAAAACCATGCATGCAGAATGCAGCTCACAGAAAGGCAGGTCTCAATACCGAGGTTAAGAGGGAGTTCTTACCCTCAGGGTCGAGCAGTTTAGTGAGGCCCAGGTGCTGCTCGGCCAGGTTGAAGGCATTCTGCAGGTTGTAGTGAGCGTTGGACTTCTTCAGCTTGTCAAAATCAATAAGATCCGGCCTGCGAATGAAGGAAGACACGGGTTTCATGAAGCATCAAATGACACAAGCCGGGAACAAATGCTGCAGAAGCTGAGCCAAGAACTGAAACTGGAGTCCTGGCTGGTGGGGTTTCTACCTGTGTTTGTGAATGAGGGCGTTGAACGCCATTCCGTCGCGCCAGCTGGTGGTGAAGTTGTGGATGTTGACGTTCGGGTAGCTGGGAAAAAAAAAAAC
>JAAGKR010012854.1:0-11909 GCA_011419295.1 Clarias macrocephalus
TTGCACTGCAATCAGAGGGTTGATTGTACCGTCACTGGGTCCCTGCAGGGATCAGCAGGGAATCCTGGGGGCTCTGGGCCTCCTGCTGGGACTGTTAGCAATACCCTGCTGCTCGACCGCATGACTGCCTTGCCTCATAAAGCTATAAATTCTCCTTCAAAGGCATCATTAGTGCCACCACACGGCCACATCCTTACAATAAGGATAAGATATGGAGAAGAACCAGGGATAGGGCAGTTTGGGAGGAGGGTGGTGGTGGCGCTCGGGGGATTGTATGAGAGGTTGAGGTATCTGTTTTGACACATTACGACAAGTTAACCAGGCAGCCTGCTCTCGCTAACTACTACACAAACACAAGGTGTAATTGTTCACACTGAAGCTGTCAAATTAGCCACCTTGTCTACATTATCACCTTGGGTTCGCTAGGCTGGTGAAGACGGTGAGAATCATACTGTTTTTCTTTCTTTTTTTTTTTTTTTTTGTTCATAGTTCATAGGAATGTTAAGAGAAAAATTAAAAATATCAGTATGCCTATGGGATTTGAGCAGTACTTTAGCTTAAAGTCATGGGTAGATGGTTATTTCGGTGATTAAACTTGAAATAATATTTGCAATCTGTTCCCATCATGCATATTTTCTGCATTCGTTACCAGCAGTGTTACGTTATTAGGTTTCTTACGGCAATAACCGTCTCCGCGGGCTGTTAGCACACAGACCGAATGACCTCAGATTGACTCCTCCCAGCTCAGACCTCCCTCGCACACTCCACACACTGTGTTGCAATTAACCACAAGATCACATCATCAGGAATTTCTGTCACTCTCATGGCTAGAAGGTTATCACCGATGATAAATATTTATTAGTAGAAGATTACAGCCTATCTGCAAAATATGTGGGTTTCATCTGTGGCTTGACTCATCTTTAAAATGATAAAATAAAAATGGATAGAGTTAGGATTTTCGTGAGCTAGTCATTGGAAACAGGAGGATGGATATGTTAGATTCGGCATCGTCTACTGTCTTGTTGCTTCACTCTTTTTTTTTTTTTTTTTTTTGTAATTGTAACCAGACTTGCATTCTTGTCTTTAGTATTGGTCTTTACCTGGTAAAATCCTTCAACTTTAAGCCTTGGAAGAATTATCACTTTAGGATTCCAAGCTCAATGGTCATAATTCCACTGCTTTTGGACTTAACGTGATAATAAGTGACTTTAAAGCACAGCTATGTACTGTATACTGCAAACACAACCCTGTGTAACTTCTAGTTCTCAGCCTTCACACACCATCCAGGTGCTGTTACTCCAAGGACCTGTAAAGGAGATCTTATTGGACTTACCAGGGATTTGGGCATAACTGCTGCCTTAACTGCCTCTGTGAATTTTTGCCAAAAATAAAAATGAGATAATTGTCAAAGACTTTTCATAATTACTACACTCTTAGAAAACCATTTAAAGGTCCAGTACTCTTATGGATTTTTTTTATCCCACTCTTAAAAGTGCATTGAATAGCATGTAACCCTATTAGGAAGCAGAGAATGCTTAATTTTCCGAAGAAGAGCGTACGCCTCTACACACACTGAAAGACTGGTGGCGTGGAGTCATTTGGTATTGTTTATTTTGCTGTTTTATGAATTTAAGGCTTGATTTCCAAAAAAGTCAAGGGATTTTTTTAGAAGAATTTTCCTCCTATGAGATATTATGACTAATTCCCAAAATCCTAACTTCAACTATTTGGTATTAAAGATGAGTCAAACCAAAGATGGAAGCCACAGATTTTTTTAAACAGCCTAGTTAAAAAAAAAAAAAAAAAAAAAAATATATATATATATATATTTAACATATATACTGTATTTATGACCTCAAACACAGTTAATGTATTACTTAAATAATAGTATAAATAAAGAGTGACACCAGTAAACCAGTTGTCTTAGAGGAGATAAAACACAACAAACGTGTGCTGCGTTTTAGTAGCACATTTATAGAGAAAATGAAACAGTATCAGTTTTTTCAGCAGCTCATCAACAGAATAAACCAGCACATTTTAATTGAAAGCAGAAACAATGAGATGAAGAGCGGTAATTGCACTGTATAAGTATCATGCAGTAATGACAGAACCTTTGCCCGATCACATCCTTTTTCCGGTTTGGAGTTCACGTTCAGTGTTGGCTCTCACCTCGGACTCGCCTATGATGTGTGAAGTGTTTCCAGATGCTTAACTCCACCAATAGCTCGAGATGCGGAGGGTCATATACTGCCACATTGTGTTATTGTAGCTATAACGTCGTCTAAAGATGAAATGACCAGAAATTTCTCGCTGGCTCTCTGGCTTAACGAAAACATGTTCGGTCAACATCTTGAGTTCATGTTGTACCATGTGGCTATCTCAGAAAAAGTAAAAAATTGAAGTGATTCATAGCACCCATCACTCTGTTATTGTTATTAGTGTGTATTATGACTATAATTATAAAAACAATAATATATACTGTATATATACATACGAACATTGGAGTTACAAACTTTTGAAGAGACCAACATCTTAATTCCTTCCTGAAGTTAGATCACATGTCTGGTGTACATTATGTACAGAGCAGCCCGCATCTTCTGCAAGGGTGGTTCAAGCCCAGGATAAATGGTGATAAAGCTGGTACTGCTGAGAAGGAGAGCAATAATGGTAGTGACAAAAGTGAAAATAATTAAAAGAATGGAATTAAGAAATTGCTCTTTATTTTAACATGATCTAAGGAACACTGTACCACAATATGCTATATATGGCCAATTGTGTTAGTGTCCTAGTACCTAGACAATGTTTGTTGGACTTATAAACAAACAAGCTCTTAGAACGGAACTCATTTATATGGTTGGGGTTATACATACATACATACATATATATATATATATATATATATATATATATATATATATATATATATTTAACATATATACTGTATTTATGACCTCAAACACAGTTAGACATTCATTTCAAATGTATTACTTAAATAATAGTATAAATAAAGAGTGACACCAGTAAACCAGTTGTCTTAGAGGAGATAAAACACAACAAACGTGTGCTGCGTTTTAGTAGCACATTTATAGAGAAAATGAAACAGTATCAGTTTTTTCAGCAGCTCATCAACAGAATAAACCAGCACATTTTAATTGAAAGCAGAAACAATGAGATGAAGAGCGGTAATTGCACAGTATAAGTATCATGCAGTAATGACAGAACCTTTGCCCGATCACATCCTTTTTCCGGTTTGGAGTTCACGTTCAGTGTTGGCTCTCACCTCGGACTCGCCTATGATGTGTGAAGTGTTTCCAGATGCTTAACTCCACCAATAGCTCGAGATGCGGAGGGTCATATACTGCCACATTGTGTTATTGTAGCTATAACGTCGTCTAAAGATGAAATGACCAGAAATTTCTCGCTGGCTCTCTGGCTTAACGAAAACATGTTCGGTCAACATCTTGAGTTCATGTTGTACCATGTGGCTATCTCAGAAAAAGTAAAAAATTGAAGTGATTCATAGCACCCATCACTCTGTTATTGTTATTAGTGTGTATTATGACTATAATTATAAAAACAATAATATATACTGTATATATACATATGAACATTCGAGTTACAAACTTTTAAAGAGACCAACATCTTAATTCCTTCCTGAAGTTAGATCACATGTCTGGTGTACATTATGTACAGAGCAGCCCGCATCTTCTGCAAGGGTGGTTCAAGCCCAGGATAAATGGTGATAAAGCTGGTACTGCTGAGAAGGAGAGCAATAATGGTAGTGACAAAAGTGAAAATAATTAAAAGAATGGAATTAAGAAATTGCTCTTTATTTTAACATGATCTAAGGAACACTGTACCACAAAATGCTATATATGGCCAATTGTGTTAGTGTCCTAGTACCTAGACAATGTTTGTTGGACTTATAAACAAACAAGCTCTTAGAACGGAACTCATTTATATGGTTGGGGTTATACATACATACATATATATACACCCCACTGTTCTGTAAGGATAAAAATGCATCACTCAGTTACCTTATTGCTAACTAAAGATGAAAATAGAGGTGCGCACTCCCCCCCCCAACCCCCCCCCCCCACACACTTTGTTGCTCATACACAAAAGTTAGAAATGACACAATTTCAAATTAACACTTTATGTTACAATTAATGAATATTACGAGATATTCATAGTACTTCTTTTGTGTTATTGGACAATACGTGCATACTTGAAAACATTAATTCATTCATACATTCATTTAGAGTCACAGTGGTAACAGGTTCCCCCGGATCTACCCTGGCGTCTCCATCCAGTTGAACATGCCAGGGGCATTGTTTAACATGCCTGAACCATTTCAACTGGCTCCTCTCGGTTTGGAGAGCATGCATACACCCTGAGGTATGTCTCCGGTGGGAACTATAGCGTAAGGCTCCGGTCACAAAGCTGTCGCCGGCGAAAAACCCTAATGTACTGCACTTCTGTATTTCTTGAATGTCTGACTCATACTGTGCCTTTGGATTGAAGTGATATTCCACAGCACTAAAGTCTACCTTTATTGCAAAGGTCTAGTCTTTATAAGGCTGTCCATCATGCCCCTTGCCACTTCAAGGTGATGAGATCTCATGATGGTTTTACGTCACCAGTTTAGCTGAGCCTGACAGAGTTATATGGGCAGGCTAGCTAAGCTTGTTCAAGCTTTACCTTCAGCTCTAAGGGCCCTAATGGAAGCTTCACATGGCATACTAAAGTACACAAACGTCTTCACCACAACAAGATCTCCATGGAAAAATAAAGTAAAGACAAATGTAATTTCATTTCCTTATTAAATACAATACATCCTTATTTCTTTACATGGCTACATGGCTGTCTTTCTGTATTGCATTCACCTGTGTGTATAGATGAGTAATACAATTCCAGTATCTTATCCTACAGTATGCCTGTGAGATTTCACTTACTGAAAGGATAATGGTGAATCATCAACTTAGTGTAAGAAAAAAAAAAAAAAAAAAAAAAAAATCAGAAAATGACCTCACATAAATGTGTGGTAAAGTTGCATTAAAACATTACAGATTTATGTTTAATAGTGAAAGTAAGAGCATGTCCATACACACAATGTGATGGGAACTTACAAGATTGGGATTAAACAGCTGTGTGTTCATAAGTAAACCACTTGTTAATCAGACTCATCAGAAAAACAAGGCTTCATTTTGCTAGGGAGTGTAAAGATCGGATTTTGGAGCGATGGGAAAAGGTCACGTGATCTGAACTCTGAAAGCAGTGTTATGCTCTGGGGTTGCTTGAGTCGGTCAGGTCTAGGCTCAACAATGTTATATGGTAATAAAATGAAGTCAGCTGATGACCTAAGAGTACTGAATGACCAATGGAGTGTTTCTTCCCCTGATGGCACGGCCGCATTCTAGAACCACGAAGAATCATTTTCACACACGTTATCAGAACTAAATCAAACAAATCAACATGTAATCAAAGATAAAGGTTGGCCAGGAAGGATACGTTATATATATTCATATCCCCAGTAAGACCTCTTTCTATGCCATGCAGCTCAAACACATCTATGTATCCTTCTTTGTTCATACAGATGCAAAAATCCTTCACTGAGTTGCAGCATCTCCAACATTCCTGCAGGACAGTTCACTCCACATTGCTTTTCCAGCACTGTAAATCACACACAAGACTCTTCAGGTTAAACCAAAGAGAAAGTCCAGTGTAAATTATCCAAACTCTCCCTTTTCAGTTTTTTTTTCCCCACAGTTGGCAGCAACTACTTGCATACACAGAATTGTGATTTAATGGGAGTTCTACTTAAACGTCAATTTTTCATTTAATTGTTAATTTGTTTATCTCTCTCTCTCTCTCTCTCTCTCTCTCTCTCTCTCTCTCTCTCTCTCTCTCTCTCTCTCTCTCCACCGAGGGCCCCTGACAGGGTAAAGCAGTGGTTTGCTACATGAATAGTTTAGTCCCACTCTCCTCTGTGGCTTTGCATAAACACTACACCAATACCTGTCATGTGAACCCATCATTTTTCCTGCGGCTGTTCCACTGTTTATACTACACAATTCTTACATCTATTCAAACATTTGCTTCTTAATAAACACACAGGAATAGGCAGAGACCCTAGCATATTCATTTATAATTTGTCACCTGATATTTATGACTTCATTCAGGTTTTTCCTTTTTTTTTTTTTTTTTTTTTTTTAATCCTCCCTCACTTTGACTTTTGCAGTGAGATGAAGCTTCTCACATCAGGAAAAAATATACACTGAAACAGTTAATTGGATCTAATTTAAAAAATGTTTTTAAAGGAAATAGTTTATATAGAATTTTGTAAACATTTTGTGACATTGGAAAATAGATTATATACTGTAATAACAACATGCTAGTTTAGGGTCGTTCAACATTATTGCTCACTTGACTCGTCACATCCCATGAATTTCGTGCGATGTAATAATACTTTTATATATTATAATAAAATAATAATTTTGTGATCACCTATGATTCAGCTACAGCTCATGCAGGGTGGGATTTAGCTTTAGTATCTGTTAGAATGCTTGTTTAGGCACGTAGTTGAACATCCAGACAGTAGTAGTGCAGGGACAATCTGATTCAAAATTTTTATTCATACACATTTTTCTCACATTTTATACACATTTCCAAAAATTTCATTTGAGTCTGTAAAGCTGCTTTGTGACAGTGACCACTGAATTGTATTTAAATAAATAAAGCGTACTATTTAGTAGTTTAGTGCACAGGGTGGGATTTAGCCGTGGATTTAGTATCTATTAAAGTGTACTATTTAGTAGATTTGTGCACATGCTGGGGTTTAGCCTGGATTTAGTATCTAATACTAAGTACTATTTAAGGGCACTGGTGGCTCAGTGGTAGGTGCTTCGCCTTCCATGCTGAAGGACTGGGTTGCTTCAGGAAGGGGATCCGGCGTAAAACATGTGCCAAGCTTGTATGTGCGGACCGGATGGTCCAATGTGGCGACCCCTTGCCGGAAACAGCTGAACGGTCAACAACAACAACAACACCATATTGTACTATTTAGTACTTTAGTGTACAGGATAAAATTTAGATTTCAATTTAATATTTATTAGAGCATACCATTTGGTAGTTTAGTGTACAGGGTGGGATTTAGATTTGGACTTAATATCTATTTGAGTGTACTATTCAGTAGTTTAGTGCACAGGGTGGGATTAAACTGTGATTTAGTTTCTAATAGAGCATAATATTTGAGCGTACTATTTAGTACTTTAGTGTAAAGGGTCGAATTTAGATTTAGATTTTAATATGTATTCAAGTGTACTATTTCGTAGTTTATTGAGCAATGTGGTATTTAGCCATGGATTTAGTATCTATTAGAGCATACTATTTGGTAGGTTAGTATGCTGGGTGGGATTTAGATTAGGATTTAGTATCTAATAGAGCATAATATTTAGTAGTTTAGTGCACAGCGTGGGATTTAGTTGTGTATATAGTATTTATTAGAGCGTACTATTAAGTAGTTTATAGGTGCATAGGTTTGAATTCAGATTTGGATTTAGTACCTTAGTGCACAGTGTGGGATTTAGCCATGGATATAATATCTATTAAAGCACACTAATTTGTAATTTAGTGCATGGTCACATTTAGCTGTGGATTTCACCTCCTCTATGAGAGGTTTTTAATATCACTTCAGAAGTGAGAACTCAAAGCTGTCCATGTCAACACTAAACAAGCAATTTGGCATTTATTATTATTATTATTATTATTATTATTATTATTATTATTATTATTGTTGTTGTTGTTGTTGTTGTTGTTGTTGTTGTTGTTTTAACGCCTATTATTAAGATGCTAGAACCATCTACAAACCCCTGCAATCCACCTTTAAATAACTTACAAACTGAAGCAATGTGTTATTTATTTATTTATTTATTTATTTATTTATTTATTTTTTTTTAACTTGTGACTACATTTAAAATTTTCAAATTGGTTGGGAAGTTTTTTGACAGCTACGTTTTTTCCTGAACCATGGGGAGGAGTACTGAACTCTGTGAAATGATGCAATCTTGGAATTTAAGATGTGGCAAAACCACCTCAGGTTAAATCAACTGAACATTTCATGTAAATATAAAGTCACTGTCAGGATGGGATTCTTGAGTAACCAAAAAATGTACTCAATAATATTACTCAAATAAGAGTAAAAAAGCATTCGATACTCAAGTACTAAGTAACTGTTTCATCATAATGTCCGATTAAAAAAAAAAAATTAAAGAAATGATTTAAGACAAAATGATAAAATAATGTACAAATTGCAACTTTCCAAATAATAAAATGAATTAAATAAATGAATAAATAAATATCTTTACAAAATAAACAATAAAAGGAATAAGAAACACAAATTTCCTAATCTTTTATTTTTCACAATATAAAGCTTTTGAAATAAATCCCTACTGTAGGTAACATATGTATGTTTGAACAGTGTGTAACTATTTCCTGTGTAAGATATACTGTATATTCAGTCTCCCTGCGAATGACTCAGCAGAAAATAACATTAGAACATGTGTACAAGAGTCTCACTTCACCATAAACTGTGTCCAGCAGAACAAATGTAAGAAAATTATATATATTTTTTAGCCTCTAGTTTATTTGCTAATTATATATATGTTAAGATTGCAACATTAAATAAAACAGCTAAACTAACCGCGACATGTTTGCCTCACTGTCTACCACGGATGAAGACAAAACCCCTCCCCCTTCTGTGTGGTCATGTGACTCCATGAGATTATTGTTATTGCGGGTGATTGGTTAAACAGAGTCATGTGATTATTGTTGCTACACCTGATTGGTGAAACACAGTCACATGGTCGATCCACCGGCTGCATTTCTCTGGCAAACACAAAGAATATATAAAGTGTCGAATAAATGGTTAGAAAAGTAGCGAGTCGAGTGGAGCCGAATGTAGCGGAGTAAGAGTAGCGTTTCTTCTTCACAAATCTACTCAGGTAAAAGTAAAAAGTATGGTGCGATAAAACTACTCATAGAAGTAATAATAAAAAAAAAGTTACTCAAGTAAATATTACAGAGTAAATGTAACTCATTACTACCTATCTCTGGCAAACACATCACCGCTGTGGCACTTAATTTGTATTTCTTGCTATTTTCAATATCAGTCAGAAATGACCGAAGAAATTTTCAGTCTACTCATTAAGATTTTTAAGCTATTTTTTCCCGAATTAGCTGCATTTCATGTACAGCAGGACATATTACATGGATATTTTTTTATTAATTAAAATGTGGTCTAAAAGAATTTGTACATTCCCGTGAGAAGGTGCTGTACGGTGGAGTAGAAAAGCCTTTAACGATATTTTCACGTCAGTCAAACTCTCCAGTTGTTTCTAAGCAAACATTTTAATGCTGAATTAACTTGTTTATATTCATCATCATGTCCCAACCGTTTTGATCCTGTAGTTTAGTTTTTTTTCTTCATGACAGTCCAAATGTTGTAGATTGCTGCCCAAATTGAAACGAGCTCTAAAGGCCAGTGCAGGAAGGAGCAGTACTTATCCATGTTTAACATGCGTTGGGTTTAATCTGTCGGCCCCATAAACATCCCATTGATAAAAAGTGCTCAGCGGACAGATTGCAAAATAATTAAAGGGAGAGTTCGGGGCGGAATGTAAACTTTGCGAGGGTTGGCGTCTCTGTTTATTTTGAAACAGCTGTGAAGAGCGGAGTCAGCTGCCAGAGCGCGAGCATCCGTTTGTCACTTTCATTTTTAGCAAAGAGCCACTAGAAACGGAAAATCCACTTCAGATGCTTTTCCCCCCCCTCCTGCCCCTTTAGCTGTATCTCCCGTTTCTCATGCATGGAAAGGAAAAAGCGTCTGAAGTGGATGGTGAATGGTCAAGCATTAAAACCTAATGCAGCTGTGCTTTTAATATTTAATAATAGAGGTTAATCATCAGCTAATTTATGGTAGTGATGTCTACAGTTGGTTCATGTTCTCCTCGTGTTCTCAATGGGTTTTCTGTTTTTTTTTTTTTCCCACCTCACACCCAGAAATGCCAGGACAAACTCCGAACCCACCACAAACACAACCATGACAAAGTGTTTACTGAAAATGAATAAACTTGGTGTTGCAATGGTATCTGGTATCTTGTAATAGGTTTTAAATGATAGGGTTGATATTGCATATGGAAGAGGAACAAAGAGTGTGTTATTCCATGCAATCTGTGTAGTTATGGCCTTTTTGAGAGTCATGTGACATTTCTTTGTTCCTGCATCAAGTATGAAATTCATTACGAAAGTTCAAGTTCATTCTTACATCACACCATAGATATCTCTCTCCTCTAACACCACTTTAGCACGTAGTCCGAGTCGTGTGTTTATAAGGCAGATGATGTACCATATATAGATACACACACACACACACACACACACACACACACACTGGTGTAAACATATTTAAGTAAAAAATGCAAAAGCTGTCAGTCTTTTGTTCATGTTTTTGTTCACTTCTTCACCCTTCGTCTCATTCACTCTCTAGTAATAATTCACTCTGTCCCTTTGTCTTTCTGTATCTCACTCTGTTTCTATCTCTCCGTCTCACCTGTCCCCGTCAGGATCTCTCTGTCTGTCCCTATCGTTCTTTATCCCTGTCTTCATCTTTCTCGATCAGTCTCCCCGTCCGTGTCTGTTTCTTTCTCCTCTCTCATGGTCTGGTCTGTCTCTATGCCTGTCTTTGTTTTGCTCTTTCCCTCCGTCTCTCTCTCTTTCTTCCCATTATTTCTTTCTCTCTCTTACACAGTAATTGACTGTTTGTCTCTCCATCACAAATCTCTCAAGCTTCAAGCTTCAAAGGTGCTTTATTGGCATGACAAATATGGATGCGCGTATTGCCAAAACTCAGAAATATGTCAGAAGAAAATAATCTCTCTCTCTCTCTCTCTCTCTCTCTCTCTCTCTCTTTCGATCTGTTACTGTCTTTTTCTTTCAAGATTCAAGATTCAAAGGTATTTATTGGCATGACAAATACTTACATTCGTATTCCCAAAGCTTAAAAGTATATCTTTCTTTTTCTCTCTCTTCCTCTCTCTCCATCCTGTGCCTCTGTTTCTTGCTGCTTCCTCTGTCTTTTTCTATTTCTAGTTTCTTTCTTTCTCACTTTTTCCATTTCTATCCCTTTTTTCCTTCCACTTCTGTATTTTGTTTTCTTAATCTTGCTTAGAATCTCTCTCTCTACCTATGGCCTTTTTGATACTCATGTTGTGTCAATAGTTTGTTCTTCCAGCATCAAGTATAAAATAATGTGGGTGTATATAGATAGATAGATAAATAGATTATGTATGTTTAATCTTTGCATATCTACTGTATATCGTTGGATCTTTGGTTCTCAGATATACTCTTTCTCTCTCTCTCTCTCTCTCTCTGTTTCTCTGCATGTTTGCACTGAATTTGACCAGTGATTAAATAAGAAGGAGTTGTGTTGTGTGACTGCAAGGTAGAGTTGAAATCCCAGAGAGATTGATGTGACAGTCTATCAGAACAAGCCCTGGTACAATTCCTGGGAAATTACAGACAGGACTCATATGTAAACTAAAATTGTTCTCTCTGTCTCTCCCCCTCTTTTCTCCCACTCTTTTCTCTTGTCTCGGTCTGGCTGTTTCAAATTTGTGCTCTCGCAGTATCTCTTACACTGTTTCTTTATTTATTTATCTCTTTCTCTGTTAGACTTTTTTTTTGTTTCAGCCTCCTGATCTACATCCCTCAGTCTTCTTCTCTCTGTTTCTGTTTCGCTGCTGCACTTTCTGTCTGTCCTTCTGTCTTTCACTGTCTCTGTGTTTACTCTCTCTCTCTCTCTCTCTCTTTTTTTCTAACTTTCTCTTTCTCCATCAGGCCCAGCCCCCCCC
>JAAGKR010012855.1:0-15395 GCA_011419295.1 Clarias macrocephalus
AAGTAAAGAAAAACGAGTGGCCATCATTACTTTAAAAAATGAAGGTCAGTCAGTCCGAAAAATTGGGAAAACTTTGAAAATGTCCCCAAGTGCAGTCACAAAAACCATCAAGCGCTACAAAGAAACTGGCTCACATGCGGACCGGCCCAGGAAAGAAAGACCAAGAGTCACCTCTGCTGCGGAGGATAAGTTCATCCGAGTCACCAGCCTCAGAAATCGCAGCTTAACAGCAGCTCAGATCAGAGAGCAGGTCAATGTCACACAGAGTTCTAGCAGCAGACACGTCTCTAGAACAACTGTTAAGAGGAGACTGTGTGAATCAGGCCTTCATGGTAGAATATCTGCTAGGAAACCACTGCTAAGGACAGGCAACAAGCAGAAGAGATGCGTTTGGGCTAAAGAACACAATAAAGAACACAATAAAGAAAACTCGCTGAATGAGAAGGGGTGTCCAAACTTTTGGTCTATACGGTATTTTTTTTTTTTCAATTTTTTTTTTCTATTAATAGCACAATAAAAAGACTGCAGTCATCACCATGAGTCCACATTTTTTCAATCGTCCCTTCTGATTGTGACTGAACAGTAAGAATCTGATGGCATTTGGTTTTGTGCATTATGTATCAGTTACTGAAGCTCTCACTTGTAATACACGTGACGTCCATGTCACACGTCTCTGGGACCAGCACGGCTCCAGCGTGGCGGTCCAGCTCTCGCTGCTGAGGGTCTACGGGACACAAAACAAACAGGAGCAAGGTCTTTCAACACTTTCTATAAAAGTGTACAATCAGTCCAAACATATTTGGACGGAGACAACATTATTGTTTTCTGTCTCACAGTATACTGAAGTTGAAATTAAAATATTGTAAAAAAGTTTAGTCTTTCAGCTTATACAGTAAACAGTATTTATAAACAGGTGATTTGCTGGCAATGACTGCCTGAAGTGTGAAACCCAAAGACATCATCAGACAGCGTGTTTCTTCTCTGCCTGGTTTTTTAGGTCTATCACCGACAGTTGTCCCTCCAGCAGGTGACATGTATGCTGAGTTGGATCTGTAACAGGTGATTGACCTGACCACTGCAGAACACTCCACATCCCGAGTTGCTTTCGACGCATGCTCCATCTAAAGTTTTGATCTGATCGTCCATCTAAAGTTTTGTTTGTTATCACCCAGATGAGGTTGGTTCCCTGTTGAGTCTGGTTCCTCTCAAGGTTTCTTCCTTGGGAAATGGTCAAATATTTTTTAGATATGTTTTGGCAAAGTTTAATATTGCCTTTATGTTTTGAGTCTTCCTAAAAGATGTCCATCTTCCGGTAAACCGTCTGTATTTACTTGTGTGAAGACCTCTCCTAACTTTTCGAATTGACACAGATATATACCTCCTGATCTTGTCAAGAGTTTTTTTTTTCCTTCAGCAAATCACTGCATTTTTAAAATTGTGTGTGATTCCTAAAAAAATTTAAAAGAAAGTACAGGTGTCTGAGGTTTTTTACCTGGAACCCGGGCTGACCCGGGGTGAACTCGCAAAACTTATGATCACAAGCCGGGTGATCTAACATCTACATTCAAAGCTGAAAAGCATCATTCATAATTAAATTTTTACTCATGAATGCTGTGGCAGACAGCTTAAATAACAATAACCAACAAATTATATCCTCAAACTCCCTGTATTAACACTTACTCAAAATCTCACTCTAACCTTCTCTCTCAGTACTACACCCAAGTCATGCCTACAGAGTGCTCAATATGTTTTTTAGTTTTTATTAAAAGAAAACTAAAGAACAAACAAAAAAACCTGGAACAAACTAGATCAGAAATGCAACTCAGCTTAAAAATTATCTTTATTTACACACACATACTTTGTGTGCCAACCTGTTCGACACACTTTGTTTCAGCCCAGGACGACCCAGCCCAAGAAAGTTTACACAATCAATAGAATTATAGAAATTTGTATGAAATATGAATGTGTTTGAATGAAAATGATCAGACTGTCCCTGATGAACAAGCTAAGGGCGATGATGGCATGGAAAAACTCCCCGAGATGGCAGTAGGAAGAAACCTTACGAGGAACAGGACTGTTGAACAGCAGTGTTGGGTGTAACGCATTACAAAGTACAATACAAAGTAACACGTTAGAGTACTTTGATTACTTTTTTGATGTAACGGGTAATCTAACGCGTTAGGTCCGCCATTCAAGTACTCAGTTACTTTTTCAAAAATGTAATCCGTTACTCAGACAATTTATGTAATTGAGCCGTGAGCCTGACAGCAGTCATTCCCATTAATGTGTGTGTGTGTGTGTGAGAGAGAAAGTCGTCCTACAAGCCCCGCCCCCGATAACCCGCCCCCCCTCTGTTATTCCTGCTGTTATACCCCTATCTCACCTATGCGGTTTGACTATGTGAGGACCGACGAAAACCTAATCACAACGCCAAAAACACGCGGTGAATCATGATGAACCATACTTACGGCCACCGCCCCTAGGCCAAACTTCGCTAAATGATGATGGTAGAATAATTATAAAGGTCTTGACTGAAACAACATGCATGAGGAAGCACAAAGGAGTTATGAAAACTTCCTGCAATGGAAAAGTACTCTAACTCGTTACTTTTATCAGAAAGTAACGCAGTAATGTAACTGATTACTTTTTGAAGACAGTAATTTTGTAATGTAATTAGTTACTTTAAAAAGTAACGTCCCCCAACACTGGTCAACAGGGAACCCATCCTCATCTGGGTGATATGGGAAAGCAGGGATTGATCTGAAGTTCAGTATAACAGGAGATGTGTTTAAGTTAATATAGAGTCCAGTTTGTTATTGGAGGCTCAAGTAGACTGTAGGAAACTCCAGTCCTGAACTATCGCGCGACTGCAGTCACGAGTCCTCAGAGAACAGATCGCAGTATCAGCCGAGGCCAGGAGTGTCTTCGTGTTAAAGTGGAAACGTCACCAGACAGACCGCACAGGGCATCCAGACAAAGCGAAATATAAATTAGCTTTACATTTTATTACTTCTAGATCTTAGAGAACACTTATACTAACTATTGTCCTTGATTTTAAATGAAAACAACATTCAAGATGTCCAATGTTTTAGTAAAATCTTTAAATAGAAACACATTTATTTGTGTGCATTTCTCTGTTTTTTGTTTTTTTATTCACAATTGTTCGAGACTTCTTGAAGTCAGTGGTTCCAGTCCTTGAGGACTCCCTGCCCGGCACATTTTAGTGTTTTCTCTGATCTACCACATCTACGCACTTCAAATCAGAAAAGGATGTTAATTAGGTCATTAGTTAAATCAGGTGTGCTGGCAGGTGAGAAACTGATAAAAAATGTGCAACATTTGAAAAATGTGAAAAACTTTTTTTCAAAAAAAAAAAAGAAAGAAAGAAAGAAAAAGAAAAAAGAAAGAAGAAGGAAGGAAAGTAAAACGAATTAATAAATATTGACTCTTTTATTTTAAGATTGTGTTAAAACAACAGACATCATGAATGTTGTTTCCATTTAAAACCATGGACAAAAGTTATTTTCAGTGTTCTATAAGCTCTAGAAGTAATGCATGTAAAGCTAAATTATATTCTTTTCCCTTCAATATGATCTGAAGCATGAATCTGGTGATCCACTCCACTCCTCTGGCACTTCAGTGTTTATCAGGACGGGTTTTACAGTGTTATGTGAGTGAGTCGTCATGTGACTCTAATAAGTTATGTGACTTTAATTATGTTTTTGTAACGACAGCCAAATTTATCAAATGAGGATTTGATACAGTTTTTTTGTTCACCTTTCGTTTGATGAAGCGGCATTATATTAGTTCTGATATGAAGTACAGCAGCTGTAGTACACTGTACTGTTTATATCGTGCCATGTGTTTGTGTTCACTATAGAAACGTCCAATTCTAGCAATTTGTTATACTGGAGCTGTTACTTCACTCACTATGGGCTGTCAGTCAGTTTGTGGTGATTTTGAGGAATTATTTCTGTTGACAAATGATTTAGCCATACAGTGTCTGAAATGTAGCTAATCAAGAATAATGAATTAACAAATGTCATGCTTTTGCACTGAATATAGTCATCCAGCACTTTTCCTCCTACGGTACTGATTAATCAATTCATTTGCACTATTCTTGTCTTTTTGCATATGTAATGAGTTATAACCATCAATGCCCTAATGTACGTGCCCTCCACATTCTGACGTGTGTGTGTGTGTGTGTGTGTGTGTGTGTGTGTGTGTGTGTGTGTGTGTGTGTGTGATCTCTGTGTGACTAACCAGGCGGTGATTGAGACAGCAGTTTTTCAGCATAGCGAACGTGGCTCTGATCTCTCTTGCGCTTCATCTTGTTGACTACAGGAAAGGACAGCGGCTTCTTCGGTGAGTCCGGGATGACGCCTTCTTCTGGCTCTGAGAACGAAGTCTGCTGGAGACTAAACACACACCTCACAGAAATTATTCACCAGCAAACAGGCGATCGCATTTGTCAACATCATTAATGTTAAAGTCAAGAATATAACTCGAGCACCTTATTTAGTGAAACTCTCTCTCTCTCTCTCTCATTAGCCATTCATTAACCAACTACCATGTTAATGGGATATTAGAAGTGACTTATATAGAGACTTGCTTGATTTTAAATGTAAGGCAAATGTATATGCGCCAAGCATGCTGAGAAAAACATGCCACAAGGTACATCCTCTGTGACACAGTTTCACATTACACATTACATCAAGAAGTACCAGTGTTTATCCCATTCCCATCCAAGGTGCTTTGATCTCTACATTGCCATTGTTTTCCAGAATGCAGGAGCACCTGTGCATACGGAAAGCGCTTCTGGTACAGTAACATGATGCGCGCGTGTGTGTGTGTCTGTGTGCAAATGTTCATTTGACTTACATTTGTCCACGTAGGCGCTCTAGCTGAAGATTAAGCTTTCTGTTCTCCTCTTTAAGCATGTCCCTCTCTGATTCTAAATAAATAAATATACATACAGATAAACCACTACTGCAAAAATGACATTATACACCGATCCGCCATTACACTGTAAAGCTAAATATTATGTGCTTTTATAGCTCCGCCCCCTCAGGGTATGACTGCACAAGACCTCTGGGGTGTGCCGAGTATCTGGCACCAGGACGTTAGCGGCGGATCCCATGGGTGCCCTGGGTAGGACCTTCACGGATCGGTTTGTCCAGTACATCCCATGGGTGCTCCTGTGGACTGGGCTCTGGGGAGTTTGGAGGCCTGGTGTTCTGGTTCCCCTTCCATCCAGATTTTTTTCAGTGATTTGTGCTGCGCTGGCTTTCCTGTGAGATCGGACCGCACGGGCTGCTCTTTGAATGATCCGTAGATGCCCATGATTCTGTTTCCAATTTACTGATATACAATAAACTATATATGCTAATGTATGTTGAAATGTCTTTGAAGATTCTTGGTCACCCAGATGAGGTTATATATCAGTAGAAATGTCTCACAACTTATCCAAGTAGCATTCTTCAGTCTAAGGTAAGTTGGAAAGTCCTCAAAGATTGGAGAACTTAAATACGAGAAACTTCAAATCAGAAAATGCCGTTAATTAGGTCACTAGTTAAATCAGACATGCTGGCAGGTGAGAAACTGCTAAAATCCTTCCTTAGACTACTAGTAGTTGTACTTGGATGAGTTCTTCTAATCCACCTTCTAATTCGATCAACTTTCTTTATTTTTATTTCTGTCTACACTGTAAACCTTCATAATGGCTCTAACCTGAGGTGCTGTTTGTTAACTGGTGATTTCTGAGGCTGGTGACACTACATGAACGTCTCTTCTGCAGCAGAGCTAAGTTTTGGTCTTACTTTCCTGGGAAGGTCTTCATGAGAGCCAGTTTCATCATGGAGCTTGATGGGTTTGGCAAATGCACTTGACAATACTGTTCTTGCATGAACTGTTCCAGAACAGCTGATCTTCATGTCTTACAACAACTACTGACTGTTGTTGTTACGTAATTACATAATTCCATACGTGTTATTTCATAGTTTTGGAATTTCCATTAATGCTCTAGAATAGAGAAAATAATCACTGAACAAAAAAACAGTAAATTAAAAGGCGTTTGGCTGGTACTGTACAAGTATAACTGAATTTACACTTTTGTATATTTAAACTTCAATTCACATCTACTGTATATTGCAAAATCACTTAAATAGGTTTTTAGAAATGAAGAAATTCAAATGAACAAATTACCAGCGCGCTGTAAAGGAGGAACTGAGAGAGAGAGACGGTGTAAGTGTGTACAGTACTTACGGAGCTCATTAAGAAGCGGGAGGTTTTCAAACACGGCTCGAGTTTTTTTCATCTGCTTTTCTGTTTCTTTGCACCGATCACATGGTCCAGACTGTAATCTAAAAACATATTCATCATATATTACACAAACAAACTCATCTAATATCTAATAAATAAAAAAAGTCTTCCAATAAAATGTAATGACATTTTATTGGAAGACTTTTTTATTTAAAAGAAATTACTTACTAGAGTGTTTCTAATTAACATTTTGATTGAATATTTATCTAATAATTTATGTATGTTAGTACACCATGATATGTCTGATATAATTTGTATGTATAAACACTATATATCATAATAAATAAGCGCAAGTGAACATTCAAACACAACATACGTGCTGAGCAATCATTCGTTCATTATAGATAACAAGGGAAAACTAAAAAACTTCATTGCGAGACTGATGCTTCTTATTTCTATATGATAAATATAAGAAGCAGCAAACCAACTTCAACATTACAAGCACAGAATGGTCAGATATAACCTTCCCTGATGTACGTGTCAGTCACAAACACTGGACTTTCACACTCTTAATCGGATCTTAAACTAAGAATGTAAGTGTTATTTTGCTATTAGGCTATTTTGCAATAGATCTTTCGCAGATGTGTGACTTCTACACCATGGAGGACAAAAAAAAGACGACTACTTGTAAACTGCTTATCAGATATCCTGATGCTTCGTCACAACGGTGAAAAAATAACCCAGTAAAAGATGGCTTCAGTTCTGCATGTTTTTTTTTGTATATGCAGGATGTTGTGATAGACTTTCAATTTCAAAATTCTTACTCTTTCTAACGCAAAATTAGCGTGTAAAAATGTCTGAAGAAGGTAATAAGGATATCAATTTGCAGAAGTTCATAAGGGTCAAATTATCGGCCTGTGTCAAGTACTTCAAGTAGATTTGAAGTTAGTGTAACTAGGTTACAACATGCTATTAAAGCCTGGAAGGATAGTGCTTAGTGCTGAACCTGAAGAAATGTGGTCAGAAAAAAATAATAAATGGAGATCACTTAAACAATTGGTGAAGAAAAACCTGACAATAGAACTCAGAGCTACAGTACAGTATGTTCCAAACATACATACACACACACACACACACACACACACACACACACACACACACACAGGATTGGGACTAAACAGCTGTGTGGCCATAAGAAAACCACTGGATCGTGAGACTCAGAAAAAATATTTTTTTTAAAAACAACAACAACAACTTCAATTTTTTTTCCCACTCATCACATATTCAATTCAGTTTTATTTACTGATTTATTTAAGTGATCCTGATCTGGAAAACCTTCTCGTTACCTAGAGCATATCTCTATACAGTGTAAAGGATGAATCTTATGAGCAAATATTCATGTGAGGAAACTGTAAAAGTGAAAGGAAACCTGTGTGAAGTACCTTTCCTTCAGGGCTTTGGAGGATTCCTGCAGCGCTCTCGTCTGCTCCCGTAACTGCTGGTTCTTATTATAAAACTCCTCCAGTCTTTGTGCATCACTAATGGAAAAAGTAAATCAGTCAGACTCGGAAAAAAACAGCACAGAATAGAATGTGTTGTTAAGTAAGGACTTGAGTAAGCAGATTGTCACAAGTAAATTATTTATTAAAAATGACTCAATTAAAAATTATTTTCTTCATTTTCTTTTCAACAAAGTGAATTATTACTAAAGTACTAACACATTAATCATACTCATGTCGAGTCAAACCAGGACTTTTGGTTGTCTCCCTTTATTTCACTATATAATCCTCTGTTACACTAATGCACTAATCCCAGCGTCTTCACTAGTGTTTTACGCCGGAGCCATGATCGGTCTGTCTGTCTGCTTCACGTGTGAAAAGCTGGCCTACCAGGAGCTCCTTTATTTCCCCCAAACATGTGGAAATGACTTGGAGCGAAGTCAGGATCGTACGAGGGATGTGACAGGGACTATCAGCCGAGTTTCTAGTGGTGCTGGTGGATGAGGGCGTGTACAGTTCCTGCAGACACACGAGTCTCTTTTTATCTGCTAGTTGGAGAAGTTATCAGTATTTGGCGGACGCTCTTATTCACAAGTGCTTTGAAGTTCCCTTCACATGTCGTCACACTGGGTTACTGATTATAATTACTATTAAATCAATCAGTCAAACACCGTTTTAGGTCTTTAATCCTCGGTTAAGGATTGCCAGTAAAGTGACTCGGCTGTACAGACATCTACAGGAAGTACAGAAAACAGTCTGGAGGCAAGTCTTCCTCAACCCCTGAGAGATGGCGGGACCACTCGAGCAAATGCTGGAGGGTCCGACAGGACGTGGGTGTGTGTTTGTCACTGTGTTTGAAGTGTCATTCGTTCGTAGGACAAGTCATCACAAGTCCTGGTTTGACTTGGACACCATCAGTACTTTCCACGTTTGGATCTGAACCAACTTGATGTTTAAGGAAAAACAGACACTTAATCCAAAATTTAGGAAAAATTTACTCACAAACAACGCTCCTTCTTCAGTTTATTCACCTTTAACTGTAGTTCTGAGAGAGAAAAAAAACAGGAAGAACATGAACAGAAAGAACAAGAAGAAGAACAAGAAGAACAGGAAGAAAAGAACAGGAAAAAGAGGAAGAAAAGCAGGAAGAAGATGAAGAAGAAGAAGAAGAGGAGGAGGAGGAGGAGGAGGAAGATATTCTAATCAGTTGTCCCTTTCTCTGATCATTACATGCATGTGGTTGGTGTTAGTACTGAATATGAGATTAGGTGAGATTAGATTGAGATAAAGATCAAATAAGTATAAGATGAGGTGAGAAACAGGGAGGAAGAAGAAGAAGAAGAAGGAGGAGGAGGAGGAGGAGGAGGAGGAGGAGTGATCAGTCATCCCTTCCTCTGATCATCATTAGTGCACATGGCTGGTGTTAGTACTGAATGTGACAGGTGAGATGAGATGAGATGAGATGAGATGAGACGAGATGAGATGAGACTGAGACACAGTGTCTCCCCCTGACCCTGCACTGCGTTGCCATGACACTCCCTGAGGCGCTGCAGCAGATCCTGGAACAGCTCGGTGCTCTCGGCGGCTCGCGCGCTGCTTCCCGGAGTGCCCACGTCATCACTGCCGCCCTGAGCGCTGCTCATTCTGCGCTCCCGACCCTCGGGACAACAACGTGCCGTGCGTGAATCAGCTCGACCGGGGCAGCACAACACTCTCTTCTCCTGTGCTGGAAAAGCTAGCAGGCAAATCCTACACCTGAATAGCGACTGCGCGCGAGACGTTCGACTTCAGCGGTATCTTGTTAGTTTTTGTGTCTGTAACAAACTACCCAACTTCTAAGGTAAGTATGAGAACTAACAATCATTCATCGAAATCATTAATACTGTACGCAACTTTACAGCCGCAATCTGATAAACCAAACGAATGTGGCGCCAGGCGTGTTTGCGTCGCGCCCAAACAGCTTCATCATTCATTCTACGTAGTGCACTATATACCGCCTAAATAAAGGAGTCGCCGGAACTACCCTAAGTAGTGTTTTTATATATGGAGCTGTCCTGTTTTTGGGATCCAGCCATCAAGACTCGGGTTTCTGCTTTCCAGCTCAGAGACTTATTAGCGCCATCTATCGGCTGGTTCTAAAAGAGCCGTGGACTCCTTTAACTTTGTTTTAAAATTATTTAATATTAGCTGAAAAGATCACATATGTGCACTTTTATAGTTTAACAGTTTTCTTAAGCATTGTAAAGTTTTAATTAGGATGTATACGAACGTTTTTGATTAGCTTTTATTACGAAACGGCAACTCTGTGCTCCACACCGACAGGTGGCGACGACTCATACACGCGCGAACGGTGAGCACGTGCCAACGCCGACGAAGTAAACATAAGCTCCGGAAGGGAACGTAAACTTCACTCAGCACAGAACAGCTGTTTCTGAAAACCGAGCAAGATAAGTAAGTTCCGGTGATTAAACGGAGTTCTGATTTGATTATAATTGCGTGCAATGCGTTTCACATGCGTTTCCGAGCGTCCCTGGGATCCCAGAGCCGATTTTCCAAACAAGGAGCCGCTTTTGAATCGGCTGCCCGCAGGTTAGCTGTTTTGCTAAAGCTACAGTATCGTTCAAAAAAAAAAAAAAAGCCCACACACACACACACACACACACACACAGTACAGAACCGCGTCTCAGCGTCGTGTCCTCTCACTGGACTGTCTCTACACCGGGGGTTTAGTGCGGGAACCTGCGGGTTTAGTCGGCTTGCTGACAGTCTCAGACTCCCAAATGTCTAAAACTCGTCCAGGGATCCCTGTGTCCAGAATCACATCAAAGGAGAAAAATGATTAGTTTTTCCTCTCTCTCTCTCAATCGAAGTAGATTCCCAACACGAGAGATAGAGAGAGATGATACTGGTTGTTATATATATATATATATCTATATCTATCATACAGTATGTTATATAACCTATAAATATTGTTAAAGTTGTAAACAGATCCTTATCAAAGATTTGTTCTTGATATTTCTGACTGTACACTTTAATATTATATTGTGTGAATGTCTTCATGCTTTTAATCAGAATCTATGTGACACGTTGCTGTCTGACTATCTGTTTTCAGAAAGTACTGGATATTTTCTACTATCTAACTAATTGTATTTCGTATGTCCGTTAAATAGAGAAATGAAGGGAGTTTCTGTTATTCTGTGCAATCGAAAGTCCCGGTTTGACTTGAACACCTCTCTGTGTAACCCCCTGCTACACTGATGCACTGGGCGTTTCACTAGCGCTTGGACACCATCGAGGTAGAAAGTTTTCCCAGTATGTAATAGCCTTGATGAGAGCGCCTGTCTGGCCTCCCAGGAACTCCTTTAATGGAGCAAGGTTAGGACTGTATAGAGGACATGGAAATAACTTGCATCCGAGTCCTTGTAACCTGTGTGTAAGTGGTGTAGGTGAATGGTTGTGTGTACAGTTGCCGCAGACAGTTGTACAAGTTGCCGACAAGTGATCTGTGGATTATTAAGGATCAGGCTTTACACAGTCGTAGGAATCACCAGTTTCAGTCTCGATCTAAACGACAATCATGCTGAGGTGTATTATCATTCTGTCGACCAACAGAGTCAGTCCTCTGAGACTAAAACAACCCTGGGGAAGAAGGAGCGACGAAAGAATCTCTGAATCCTTCACAAACCTTTTCTAATATTGTTCAAGAACCGAGCTTGAAGAATGTTCAGGGAAATTCACATCACATTTGCATTTACATTGATGTCATTTAGCAGACATCCTTATCCATGGCAACTTAGTGATGCTGGGGTTTAAACCTGAGACCTTCAGATCAGTAGTGCAACTTTGCCTCCTGAGCGACCCCTGCTTGATGTTCACAGGAGCGGCTGCAGTCATCTCCGAGCCTCCTTGGGATCGTTGTTCATGGACATACGGCTTTTTTAAAACGTTTGCACCATTTAAATGCTTTACTGTGGCTCATCACCGTACTGTGCTTGAAGTAAAATTGTGAGAAATTTCATCGGTTTGATTTGAACGCCCCTCACACATATGTTAAACACTGTTAATGTTTATGCACCCAAGTGGAATATTTAACTTGACAGGCATCACGTTTGAGCCTGGTATATAATTGTACTACTATGTCAGAACAAATCAAACCCCATTGTATGAGAGATAGGAAAAAGATATAATGTTAAAATCTTCTCACGATAAAGAGAAATCGAGTCCAACAAAATCGTTGATTTGTTTGAACATTATTCTTGGGATTCTTAATTATTCCCGGTGTCTGTGTATCTAACACTGATTCATATGTTTCTGTGTTTCAGTTTTACAGAAGCACTAGAATGCCATGTCAGAAAAGAAAAATGCAATCTCCCGAACTCCAAGACGACAAGAAGCAGGTGGACTCGAACCTGCCGGAGCCCGACAAACAGCGCCTGCGGCCCAAAAGGTCGCTGAGGTCAGGAGCGCCGCAGAAAGTCTCGGTTAAATCCAAAAGGAAATCTTCGACACAGCTAAGAGACGTCGTGGAAAACCCGCCCCGCCGCTCATCTAGACTGAAAACCCCTTCGAAGAACGTCGGTGTGAAGAGGAAAAAAGGCTCGGTTAAATCTGCAGCGGCGAAAGACCCAGGCGCCAAAATCGGTGTTAAAGCTTCAAACAAAGAGGGGGACAAACTGTGCCTGACTTCGCCTGTCCTTAAAAAGGGAAGTAGGAAATATACTCCTAAAATGAAGAATAAGGACAAATGTCAGTCTCCGCTCTCGGAAACGGCGTGCACAGGGTCAGCTCTCCAGTACCCCGTGTTGATAGAGCACAGCTACGGTCAGCCTCCCGATTCACACAGTGAAGAGACGACGCTGCCGGACAAGAACAAGGTCGTAGGAATCACCAGTTTCAGTCTCGATCTGAACGACGATCGCGCAGAGGTGTATCATCATTCAGTCAATCGACAGAGTCAAAAAGAGACTGAGAGAAAAACAACCAAAAAACTGTCACTCGAAGAGCAGAAAGAACTCGACCCTGTGGAGAAAACCCCTGCATGTTTAGACGCTGTGGAAGAAGGAGCGACGAAAGAATCTCTGAATCCTTTGCAAACCTTTTCTTATATCGTTCAAGAACCGAACTTGAACAAGAATGACTTAAATAGCGACACCATTCCAGACATCAATGCGTTTGCCGCAGCGAATATGTGTTTTCTACAGGATAGCCTACAGAACCTGGTCGGCTCGGACGCGCCGGGGGACACGCAGGGCTCCGTGACCTCGGAAACGCTGGACGATATCGAGATCGAACACTGTGTAGTTGAGATTGAAACGGTTGAAGAAGTATCGGGTGACCTCAGTGCCTTAGACAATAACGAGCAGCCGTCTCAGGACCCGCAGGAATCGACGGGACTCGAAGAAACCAGCAAAGCCGTGGTGTGCAAGGAGACCACGCCGACTCCTTCTCTACCGCAGGACGGCGCGAAGGATTCTGCACAAGGTTCTCTCGCCCAAACCAGCGAAGAACCACCGAAGAAGCAAGCAATGAACCCTCAAGCCAGGACCAAGGCTCGTCTGGCAGCGATGGCTAAAGAGAGAGCGGCAGCAGCTAAAAGGCCGCCTCCGAAGCAGCTCAACCTCTTGGCTCTGTGCGAGGAAATCGCAGATGACATTGCGTCCGACACGGCAGCAAAAGAAGAGAAAACAGAGGACGGCACTCAATCCAGCGAGATTAAGAACGAGGACGAGGACGCGACGATTCCCACCGTCTCCAGCGACCTGCCCGTTCCGGAAAGCCTCACCACCGAGGAGACGGTGGAACATGCGGGGAACGAGGGTACGCCCAAGAAGCGCTTCTTCCTCAGCCAAGTGTCCGTCCCACTCAAAACCCAAGAAAAAAAGAAGCTGTCCCGGTTTCAGAAGCTGAGACAGGTCGAGCTGCAGAGGGACAAACTGACGTGGACGCGTGTTAAAAAGCTGAAATCGGAGCAAGCTAGTCAGGACGACGCGAGAGACTCCACGCAGACTTTATCCATTTCGGTAGCAACCCCTCAAGCCAGTCTTCCTCCTCCTCCTCATCCTCCCACACCCCTCCCGCCAGCGAACGTGTTAAAAGCGGGACCAAGTGAGTGCAGGGTGACGCTCCCGGCTGTGGTACCGCCCATGCCAAACGGTATTACTAGTTTGAAGCCGAGGCCTGTGGTGGAGTATAAGCCATATAATCCCAGACCGAAATACTCACCAGATGACTTTGAGCTGGATGAGCCAGCTGAAGAGACCAGCAAGCCAGCTGTTCCCAAACATGAGGTAAAGACACCAGGACCACTGTAGATGTCACGCTGCACTGATTCTGCCTTATTCTGCCATACTGATCAGTTATATTGATCCAAATTATGAAATACTTGTATTTTATTCATAGGGCAGAACCGAGCAAACCTCCGCTTTGGCTGTAGAGTCTTCTAGAACACTGGGAAAGCACATATGCACCAAGACCCCTACAGGTAAACAATCGTCAGGGGCAGCCTGATACAGATATCATCACGATACCTTTGTTTTATACCACAATTTGACTTTTATTGCGATTCCATAGGTATCACGCATAAAAAAATAATAATAATAAAAAAAAAAACATCTGAAATTATCTGATCATAGCAGGTCGCAGTATTAGACGAGCCTCTGATGAACAACGTTTAACTTTTTTTTTTGTCACAGTGCCATTTTATTTATTTATTTTTAAATTTTTTTATAAAAATGAAGCCAAAAATAGTTAGTAGTCTGCCAGTAGTTTTGGCAGTTTGCTGGTCTGGAGCATTCAGGTGTGTTAATACAATGCCAAGAGGGAAAGACATAAGCAATGGTCTTGGAGAACTAACTGTTGCTGCACATAAATCTGGAAAGAGTAATAAAACCATTTCCAAACAATCTTGAGTTCAACGTTTTATAGTGAGAAGAATTATTCACAAATGAAAAGCACTTAAGACAATTGGCAAGGTCAGACCTTTTTTAAAAAACAAAAAACAAACGAGAGCTACATCTCAGACCTTACAGACGTCACTGATCATGTTAAATGTTAAAGTCCATGACAGTACAATGAGAACAAGACTGAACATGTATGTCTTTTTGGAAGGGTTGCCAGAAGAAACCTCTTCTGTGTAAAAAGATCATGGGAGCAGGAATAAGGAACAGAAAACTGCATCTAAACAGCCCACACGGCTTCTGGAACAGTGTCCTATGGACAGATGAGACTATGGTGGAGTTGTTTGGTCTTAATGCCCAGTGCCATGTTTGGGGAAACCAAACATGATTTCAGCAGAAACACCTCATACACACTGTCAGACATGGGGTGTAGGGGTGATGATCTGGACTTGTTTTTGCATACACAAGACCTGGGCAGCTTACAGTCACTGAGTCGTCCATGAAACAACTGTTTTAGAGGCAATTGTGAGGCAACCAGGCTGACAGCTAAAGCTGGTCAAAATTCTATCATGCAGCAGAACAGTGATCTGAAGTACACCAGGAAATCTGTAAATCAGAATTAGGCCTAATCACAATCCAGACCCAAACCCAACTGAAATGCCGTGACGAACGTGAACAGAGCCGTGTCTAAGCAAATGCCCAAAAACCTCAATGAACTGAAGCAATGTTGTAAAGCAGA